>JACEIK010005132.1:99664-117376 GCA_018107945.1 Datura stramonium | reverse complement strand
ACTGACGCCCGTTGGGGCGCTGCATTACTTGCCTGCAGGTACTCATAGACGAGGAGGCGATCCCTCGTGATTCCAGCCAGCTTATAGAGTCATTAGCTCCCGTCATCCGGAGCTTGATATTCAGAGGTGTTGTTCATTTTATTTTGTTGTACAGTATGGGTAGGCCGGGGCCCTGTTCCGACCATTTTATGAATACTCATAGAGGCTTGCAGATTGTATATATATATCTCCTTGTGGTTAGTTGTGCCGGTCGCGTGAGGCCGTGCATTTGTTTAGTTGTTTAGCATTTCTGATTGTGTTGGCCGTGTGGGGCCATAGTCTGATAGTAGTGGTGACCTTGCCGGTCACGTAGTTATACAGTAATCTTTCGTTGAGTTACAGATAGCTAGACAGCATGGTGGCCTTGTCAGCCCGCATAGGTTCCCCTTATAAGTATGTCTCTGGTTAGCTGAAGTTTTATTTACAGGTGGCTATAGGCCCAGTCGGTCGGAGGCTGTATTTACAGCCGTTATATAGCCCGTTGTTTCCAAAAATTTGAGATAGAGCTAGCCATGCACCAGATGTGCTTAGGCTCACTAGTTAGCAGTCCAGGTCCTACTAGGGCACTAGGTGCCAGTCATACCCCCCAAGGCGGGGCGTGACAGTTTTATGTATTGTTATGTTTATGTTTTGGCTCAAATTATATTTTGATAAAGTTTATTTATGATTATGAAGATGAATGATTACGAATGATTTGAAAGCCTTGAGCCTTATGTTTTATTACAAAGATTTTGATGTAAGCATGATGTCCTTCTCTTATACTATTTATGAGTCTTATTTTACTTTTAAATGTCCGTTTTAGTTATCTTGCATACACAGTACATTCCACGCACTGGCCTCATACTTTCTATGCTGTATCATTTCATGATACAGGGTCCGGATCTCAGAAATAATATAAGAGAAGGACATCATGCTTACATCAAAATCTTCGTAATATAACATAAGGCTCAAGACTTTCAAATCATTCATAATCATTCATAATCATTCATTTTCATAATCGTAAGTAAACTTTATCAAAACATAACTTGAGCCACAATATAAACATGACAATGCATAAAACATGCAGAACAATGGGAGGACTCGTCATAACCGACACCATCATGGTAGAGCCTTTCATGATGCCCCACTATCTCACTCAAGTGGGCAGAGCCTGTCACCACCCAAACGTACACCCGGATCGTAGACACGGGACAAGGGGCCCCGAGAGACCCCATGTCAACCCATGGAACATTCATTCAACTAATCTCATTTAAATAAACAGAATATTAAGCATAAAACATCACGAAAACTTAACCATGACATAACATCAGGAAATACCAAACTACATAAGCTAAATACTACTCATTTGTCCGAAAGCCTCTAATACATAAGATGGTTTGATGGGACAACATCTCCAACTAACCCGAGCAATACTAAAAAATAATCAACAAGAAAGTTTTTCAAACGGCCCTCGAAACATGAGGACTCACCAACAAGCTGATTACGTAGGCTGGGATGGACTAAGGATGAGGATGAGCCTGAGATCTGGACCCTTTATGATGATACAATACATCATAAAAAGTATGCGGTCAGTATGTGGAATGTACTGAGTATGAAAGGTAAGTAAAACGGACATTTTAAAAGTAAAGTAAACTCATAAATAAACATAGGAGAAGGACATTATGCTTGCATCAAATTCTTCGTATTAAAACATAAGGCTCATGACTTTCAAATCATTCATAATCATTCATTATCATAATCATAAATAACTTTATCACAATATAACTTGAGCCAATAACATAAATATAACAATGCATAAAATATGTGGAACAATGGGAGGACTCGTCATAACCGACACCATCATGGTAGATCCTTTCATGATGCCCCACTGTCTCGCTCAAGTGGGCAAAGACGATCCTGGCATGCCACGCGAGGATCGTGCATAAGGCGTGATATCACATTTGAGGGCATCATTATCAATACATAATATCATTTTCAAACCCACAGTGGCACATGGTTATGTGACACCGGCGAAGTCTTTTGAACGTCGGGCTGCTCGGTGCTAGACACGGCTCCCAAAGACATGCATATAGGCTCATACATAAATTATTAACATCATGCATAAAATTCATTGGCTAAGATATAAAATTTATCATCATTGATCCCCTTTAAAACATTCTTAGCCAAGAATCAAGACCCTTTTTATCGGCCAACATCATATATCGATAAATCATGAAATTCGTTTTATAAATCGTAAATCATTCTTCATCATATGGGCATTGCCCAATACTTGATCATACTAATTTTTTTCAAAATTATGCTCATAAACATGGGTAACTTGGATTCATGCATTTTCATAATAAATAAACTTAAAATAATGAGTATTCATCATAAATTATGACTTCCAAGAACTTTCATCAAATGGGCATTTTGGATTTAAAAGCTTGAAATATGAATTAAAGAAAATAATAATAAAACCTACCCATCATTCATAATTCAATAGTTAAAACTCAATTAAAACATACCCATAAAGAGAAATCACATTGTCATGCTTTGGGTAAAACCCCATGGAATTTGAGTAGGAGAATTCATGAATTAACTTTAAATTGGGCATGAGTGAGGAAGAATTTCATCCATTTTAAAACCATACATACCTGGGAATAGATGGACTTAGAGTTCCTTGAACACCCACAAAGAATTTGATGAAAATTTTGGGAAGAAGACCTTGAATCTTCCAAAACCTCTCTAAAATCCTTGCATGAGAATGGGCATGCATAAAGGCTTAACCCATCTTATCTAACTCAGAAACAAAACCAAAATGACATAGTTTAGGCCTTAGGGACTTAGAAAGTTACAAAAACACCCTTACTAAAATGTAGGAATTTCTGGTCGCTAGTCCTCACGAGGGACCTAACGGGTCGTTGCCACAGGGCACGACTCGTGGCCTTGATCCATTGAGTCCACTGGCCAAACCTCCAAGGGAACCCCATGGGAGACTTCACGAGTCTGATGTCAGACCACGACTCGTGGTCACCTTCCGTGGCCTACACTACCCATCCCAAATTTTGCCATTCCTCCAGGGTTGACCACGGGTGACCTCACGAGTCGTGAGGTCTAACCACGACTCATGGTCAAGCCCGTGGCCTCCTCACTCAGGACTTGTCAAACCAAGCTGACCAAGAGTCACCTCACGACTCATCTCTCGAGTCGTTTTGTGACCTGGTGTGAATTTTTAGTTTTACTCCATTTTCACTTTCGGGTCTGATCCTTGGGTTCCCGAGGTATAATAGAGTCGACCCTGGCTTGCCAGGCGAGGGTCGTGCATTAGGCGTGATATCACATTTGAGGGATCATTATCAATGCATCATATTATTTAGAAACCTACGGTGGCACGTGGTTATGAGACACCGGTGTAGTCCTTTGAACGCCGGGCTGCTTGGTGCTAGACATAGCTCCCAAAAATATGCATATGGGCTCATACATAAATCAACAACATCATTTATTAAGATTCATTTGCTAAAATATAACATTTATCATCATTGATCTCTCTTTAAAACATGCTTAGCCAAGAATCATAGGCCCTTTTCATCGGCCAACATCATAAATCGATAAATCATGTACTTCACTTCATAAATTATAAATCATCTTCAACATGTGGGAATTGCCCAATACTTCATCATATTCAATTCTTTCAAAATATGCTCATAAACATGGGAGTTCGGAATCATGCTTTTCCATCATCAATAAACTCAAAAATGTAGAGTATTCAGCATAAATCATAACTTCCATGAACTTTTATCAAATGGACATTTTCGATTTAAAAGATTGAAACATGATTTTAAGGAAAATAATGTAAAACCTACCCATCATTCATAATTCAATAATTAAAACTCAATTAAATCAAACCCATAAAGGAGAAATCACATTTTCATGCATTTGGGTAAAACCCCATAGTCTTGGATAGAAGGATTCATTATTTAAATTGAATTTTGGGCATGGGTGAGGAAGAATTTCACCCATTATAAAACCCTACATACCTGAGAATGGATTGATCTCGAGGTTCCTTGAATACCCACAAAGAAATTGAAGAAAATTTGGGGAAGAAGACCTTGAATCTCCCAAAAATCTTTCTAAGCTTTTGCATGAGAATGGGCATGCATAAAGGACTTAACTAATCTTATCTCACTCAGAAAAATATCCAAAACGATATAGTTTAGGCCTTAGGAACTGAGGAATTACGAAAACACCTTTACTAAAACGCAGGATATTTCTGGTCACCAGTCCTCACGAGGGACCTCACAGGTCATTTCCACAGGGCACGACTCGTGGCCATGGTCCATTGAGTCCACTGTCCATAACATCCAAGGGGACCCCACGGGTGACTTTATGAGTCGTGAGGTCAGACCACGACTCGTGGTAACCTTCCGTGGCCTACACTGCCTATCCCAACTTGCCAAACCTCCAAGGTAGACCACGGGTGACCTCATGAGTCGTGAGGTCTGACCACGACCCGTGGTCAGGCCCTTGGCCTCCTCACTCAGGCCTTGCCAAACCATGCTGACCACGAGTCACCTCACGAATCGTGGTCACTCCTCACGACCCACCTCAAGGGTCGTTCTGTGACCTGGTGTGAATTTTCAGTTTTTCTCCATTTTTACTTTCGGGTCTGATCCTTGGGTTCCCGGAGAATAACAAAACTACTATGGGAACAATAACTATGATCAAACAGGGGCTAGAGATAGGGACCAAGGTTAGTAGTTGAATAGAGAGGCCCCAAAGAATAATAGAAGTGGAGTTTATATTCCTCCACGAGCAAAAGAGAATTCTTTGGACGAATCTAGGTCCGCAAGGTTAGAAAATATGATGAGTTGTATGATGAAAAAAATTTGACTCCACTGAGATAGGAGTTAAAGAGATGAGAGGGGAACTTGCAAGCTTGAGTCAATTGGTGAACTCAAATTCGACCTCCATCAAGCAATTGGAGCAGCAGGTGGGGAAAGTCTTGACCACATTGAATCAAAGGCAAAAGGGCACTTTACCGAGTGATACTGTTTCAAACCCTCGAAATGAGGGTCATTGCATGTGACCATAAGTCCGATAAGTATGTTGATGAAGTCTGAGTAATCAAGATATATATGTTGTACCGCGACGTTAAATCAGGCACTACTTTGGAGGCAACCAAAGATAATTTTAATTTTTTTAAAGAGTTAATAAGTTTTTTCAAGTGTGTAAGAGTAAGTCATAAACCACAATTTTCAGGAAGAACATTGAAAATGGGGTGCGAGAAAGTTGTCCATGCTAGCGCACAGAGCGTCGCACCAGGCCCTTGCAGTGCACAAGCTAGCATGACTTGCAGTCCTTGGTGCCGCATAGGGCGCATCGACATGAAAAAGTAATGGTGCAACAAACGCCGCGTTGCGCAGGCGTGGTCCCTGGCAATAATTTTTGTGGGTCAACGGGTAAAACTCGATCCATGGGCTGTTTTAAAAGAGCAAAACCCAATTTTTTTTCTTCCATTCTTCAGCCCAAGCATGCTGCGCACCCCCCCTCTCTCTAAAATTTTCTCCAAAATCTTCACCTTTCTCACAAATTCCTCCAAACTTTTTCACCCAAATCATAAAGACAACATTTTTCTTGAAATTTGTCCAACAATAGCACCAAAACCTAGCAAGGGGAAGGGAGTAGCTTCTTCAAGCTATGGTTGTAAGAGGTCAAGGAGAGCTAATAAAGAGCACAGTGAGGATGTGAGCTTACCATAATAATATTGAGGCGTTTTTGGCTCCGTTGGGTCACAGAGCAAGAAGGTAAAAAATGATTTAAGGAACACAAAGGATCAAAGTATTCTTACATGAATTATTTATTGATAGAGAAAGCTTGGCATCCGAATTTGCTCACATTATAGATAGATTGCATACTTTTGGTTGACTTTCTGTTTAATGATCCAGGTGAATGTAACTTGAACATAGTGAGGGAATTTCTTGCTAATTGGGAAAATTCAAGGGCAAATTATTAATTTTTCGCCCCCTATATTGAATAGAATAATTGGTTCACCTAACATTAACCCATAACTCTTTAAAAACTTGATTATAACACCTCCTTATAGAGAGATTAGACACACTCTTAGTGGCCCGAATTCGGCTGCAAAGTGGGCTTGCCACCAACAATATGGGTATCATTTATCTTCCCCTTATGCCCATATGAGTAGAGAAGTTAGGATTTGGTTGAAGATTGTTTGTGCTTGTTTGGAGCCAGGGAAGCACGTGACTCATGTTACGAGGGAAAGAGTGCGCTTTGTCTATGCTTTGATAATTGGGATGCCAGTTAATATTGTTGCTATCATTAAGGATGTGTTGATGAGAGCAAGAGTGAAAAAGGGTCGAAGATTCAATTTTTGGAGCCTCTTGACCCGATTTCTGCGAGGGTACCAAATTGAGGAAGAGGTAGCGGATTATAGGCCAAGGTATGAGCTGAAGGGAATTGATATGACAAATACCAAGGATCCTGAGGGCATACGTGGTCCAGTCCTTTCCATAAGTGATCGTAATATGTGAATTGATAACATGTTGAGTCACCTATATGGCATGCAAATGCTTCAATTGAGAATGAATAGAGTGACAGAGGAGCAACTACAACAACTCAACATGGACTATCCCTTGAGCGAGCATTTGAGGGCTCTTTATATAGTTGGTCCCGGATTTGAGGAGCTCCTACATGATGATGATGCCACTGACTTAGAGATGGAGAGAGTTGAATCTGATTTAGAGTCTGATGATGAAGGTGATTCTAAGATGGGGGAAGTTGCTCTTTCCCCCCATTGACGATGAGGACTAGAGGCCCAAGGAGTTCTTCTTTCACTCTTTTACTTATACTATAATTATTTTAACACTGAGGATAGTGCTACCGATTAAGTGTGGGGTGAGAGAAGTAAACATCATTATATCATGCATGCTGATATTGGGCATATTCTTATGCCCATTTTCCATATTTTTACCTATCTTTTTTCATGTTTTCAGAAGATTATCTTTATAAACTGAAATATCTCATGAATGTGTGTGTGAAAAGGGCTAACAGATATTTTTAGATGATTTTGGCAGGTAACACACGGAAAAAATACTAAAAAAGGTGCAAGGTGTGAAGAAAGAAGAATTCGAGGAAAATTTGGACTTGTGAAATGGCTGAAGTGGTGCGCCAGAGCCTAAACTTCAGAGAAATCGTGCTCAGGTTGGTGTTATGGCTAAACTGGCGTGCCAGAACTTGAACTTCAGAAGAATTTTGATCAACGCCTCGGTGAAATGAGAGAAGTGGCGTACCAGAGAGGATCCTAGCTTGGGAAAATTTTCTAACACTCTAGTGTATTGAGAGAAGTGGCACGCCAGGTCCCGTACTACAGAATTTTGAGATGGATGAAGCGGCACGCTAGGGATTGTCCGGGATGTAATTTTCTAAGTCATAAAGATAAATTACTTAATGGAAAAAGGGGAATTTGTTACATGCTTATAAATACTTTTCTAGGGTATTTGTTAGGAAGAATTGATCATTGTAAGCAGGTCTTGGGGAAAGACAAGAAGTTTCATTTTCTTCTTAGATTTTTCTTCTTTACTCTTTATCTTTTTGATTCAAATGATGAATTTCTTGGGTTTACACTTGAACATAAGTGGCTAAACTCCTTATTCTAGGGTTTTGGCCATGGCTTGACGGTTGTAGTTTGAATATTCATTTATGCTAGACATTTGATTCTTCTTTTCAAGATTGTTTATGCTTACTTCATTTCATGTTTATTCCTTAGTTTGATCACCTTACGAATATTATCTATTGGCTCATTGGTTGAACTCGGGATGAGAAACTAATGAGGGTTAAAAGAAGCATAGAGTAGGTTCCAATATCTTGTCAAAAAGGTCAAGAGTTGATTTTGTTGTTGAGGACAGGGATATACATTGCAACCTGATGGTGGGCATATTTTTATGCCAATTTGCCATACTTTTACCCATATTTTACCTTGTTTTGACTTGATTACAATTATGAAATGCATGAATTTATGATGATATGTGTTAAATGAGCTAACAAGTGTTTTTAGATAGTTTTAGCAGGTAATCAATGGTAAAGGATGAAAAAATAACCTAAGGTGTGAGGAAAGAATAATTCGAGAAAAGTCGGCCTGGTGAGATAGCTAGTGCGGCACGCCAGCCCCCGAACTCCAGAGAAAATTTTACTCAAGTTGGTACGGCGCACCAGAGCCCCAACTTCAGAAGAATTTTGATCAACACCTTAGCGAGATGAGTGGCATGGCGTGCCAGAGGCATTTCATACTTGAAAAATTTTCTAACACTCCAGTGGTGTGAGTGGTGTGGTGCGCTAGAACCTATAATGTGCAGAATTTGACTAACACCTTGGCAAAATAGCTGGTGTGGCACGCCAGAGGCTGAACTTAAGAGGAAATACTAGTGACAGCCTAGTGCGTCGGATGGTGCGATGTGCCAGGAGCTACTCAGGGTGGAAATTCATGTCCAAAAGCTGAACATTGCAAAGGCAGTCATTTGATACCTTTCTTATAAATATAACATCTAGGGCATTTTTTTAGGGGTATCGATCAGTCTTCGTTCAGAAAGATCAGTTTGTATGCAGTTTTTAGGGGAAGAGACAAAAGTTTATCTTCTTCTAGGTTTTTTCTTACTTTATGCTTTTGTTAATTTGAATGATGATTTCTTTAGTTTTCCACTTGGACATGAGTGGCTAAACTCTTGTTCTAGGGTTTTAGCCATAGATAATGGTTGTAGTTTGAAAACTCTTTTATGCTAGACTTTAATTCTTCATTCAAGATTGTTTTGCTTACTTGTTTTAATTGATTATTTGTTAGCCTGATCATCTTATGAATATTATGTATTGACTCTTGGTTGAACTTGAGAGAGGGAACTAAGAGGGTTAAAAGTAAGTATAGAATAGGTTTCAATAATCTTATTCCAAGATTTCAAGAGTTGATTTCGTTGTCGAGGATAGGGATATACCCTTCAAGTCTCTTCAGTTGAATACAAGTAGCTACAACCATCGTCTCATGTTTCTCTAGCAACCATAGGGATATAGGTTTTAGGGTTCATGAGATAGTTCTTGGATATTTGGGAGAATGACAAGAAATGGAATCGTAACTTGCAACTTGAAATCTTGAGAAGAGTTTTAGTCAGTGTAATTGAGTCCTAAAAACTCAACCTGAAAGCGAAGGTGCCAAGATCCTAGATTCTCTCATCATTTGAATTACAAGCACTTTTGAAAATAATTTTTGTTTATTAGTTTAATTTACATTCAAGTTTGTAGAATAATCTCCAAAACAAATTTTCCATTTTATTTGTGTTTATTTTAATAGTGCAATAAAATGTTAACCTTGGGCAATTAATCTGACAAGTCTCTAAGGGATTGATAGCAGGACTTCACTGTCCTATATTACTTGACGACCACGTGTGCTTGCGTGCGCTTGGCTATATCAAGTTTTCGGAGCTGTTACTAGGGACTTGAAGATTGATTACTTATTTGTAGGTTAGGATTTTTATTCCGCTATTCACATTTTACATTTGTTTGTGCCTGTTGAGAATTTCAGGTGGTGTTTGCTTAGTGTATTCCAGCTACTAGAAGTCAGGGACCACCCCTTGGCTCAATTTAATCCAAAAATTGAGGGAAATTTTCGCAGTTTAGCTATGGTAGAAAACCATGAGCAAGCACAGAGCAACAACCTGGACAGATTCAGTGCTTAATTTTGCTCGTCCAAACTTGGAGAACGCTCTAAAGCGATCATTAAGCCATCCATCACTGGAAATTTCGAGTTAAAGGAGGGAATCGTGCATTTGATTCAAGATACTTGTCAATATCAGAGCAAGCAGCATGAGTATCCTCACAGACATCTGATGACATTCGTGGAGCTTAGTGAGAACTTTCACTCTCAAAATGTGTTAGAAAAATATGTGAAACTCACTTTGTTCCCGTTATCATTAATTAGTGAATCAAAGGAATGGCTTTAGAATGAGCTAGCTAGGTCCATTACTACAAGGGAGGCTCTCTCCAACAAGTTTATAACCAGTTTTTTCTCATCGAGAAGAATGAAGGAGTTAAGGGGAAAGATCTTATGACTAGTGTAGAGAGATGGTGAGATCCTAGCTCAGGCTTGGGAAAGATACAAGGGATACTTAAGAGATTGTCCACACCATATGTAGCCGAAGGAGATTATTGGGCACAACTTCATAGAGGGGCTGAAGCCAGAGTCTAAGAACTTACTAGATGCTATAGCATAGGGAATTTTTTTATCCAAAAGATGTGATGAGATAGAGGCTCTGTGGAATCTTATGTCAGCTGGGATCCAAATTATTAGGATTCAGGCAGAGAATTTACAACATTTAAGGTCCCAAGAAAGCTTGAGGTTGATGGTGTAGCAGCAATTAGGGCATACATTAGTCAGTTGGTGAATGTGATCAGCAAGCTAGTGACCACACCAGCTGCAAGCCATGTTCATTAGATTCAGCAAGTTTAGACTTCACCGCCATCATGTGAGGCGTGTGGATAAGGCCATGCATACTCAGGTTTTCCACTAAACACAGAGTCTATTTATTTTGTGGGTCAACAACGTCATGGTGGAGGTTTTGCAGGAAGTAGTTACAATCACGGGTACAGGAATGCAGCAAATCCCTCTTGGGGAGAAAATCAAAACTTTTAGAGATCCCCAAACAACTTTAAGAGACCTTAGGGCCCCAAAAAGTCCCTTAGGTCAGACCCGATACTTACAACAGAAAACAACAGAAACATGGCACCAAGGCCATTCAACCAATCAAAAGGACGACTCGTCCTCCCATCCTACGGGCTGTGGTATGTGGTCGTTGGATCCGTTTCAGTGAACTGCCAAAAGTTGGCCTAGAACCTATGAGTGGATTGAATGGATCTTTGTTTAATTGTATGGGTCATCATTTGGGGTCATTTAATCAGATTTAGAGAATTTCGGAGGAAGAGGGGGAAACAACGAACGGACCAATGATCTGTTGTTTTGGACCACGACCCACTGTATGGGTCGTTGTTTGTGCCAGTTGGTTTAAAATTTCGGCAGTCTAGGGGCATTTTGGTGAGATCCTATGCTTTTAACTCCTAAATGATGTCGTTTTAAGCTTCTTAATGGTCATATTAAAGGGGTTTAACTTAGCTAAATTACTCATTCCCTTCAAAGAGCGATAGATGAAATTTCCTCTCAAGATCAAAGCTAGGATTCTTCATCAGACCTCTTCAAATATTTTGGGCTTTTCAAGAAAAGTTTAGGGGTAAATTAACCAGGTATGTAGGGTTATGATTGGGGTAAATTCTTCCACCCTCATGCCCAAATTCATCCCAATTCTTTGATTTCAAGTCTCTAAGCATGCCAAGTTAAATTCAGGATTTTTACCCAATTCTATAAAATCTTCCATGCTATTTCTATGGGTTTAATCCTCTTATGTTTTAATTTATGTTCTATGGCTATTAGGGAAAATTTAACCCTCAATTTACTTCCTAATACATGATTTCAACTTTATGAAGATTATGCCCTATTATGCATGATTTATGAATTTCAAGCTTATGAATCATAATTTCAAGTATGCATGAATATTTATGAAATATTAAGCTTATGGTTTATGATTTCGAGTTATAAAGTTTTAATCATGTATGCATGATTTTCATGAAATTCGTGTTTGTGTTTATGTTTATGGCCGGCCCATGGGCCTAATTCATGGCTAGTTCACATGTTTTAAGCATGTTTATGAACCTCATTATCTCGACTAGCCCATGTACTTCAAGTTTGTTTAATGATTATGATATGAGCACTATATATATTTTTGGAGTAGTATTTAACACCGAGTAGACCAGGGTTCCGGCACACCCAGGTCTTTTCACGACCCGAACGTACACTCGGATCGTAGACATGGGACAAGGGACCCCAAGTCGACCCATGGCACATGCATACAACTAATCTTATTCAAATAAGTGGAATGATGATCATAAAACATAGCAAAAATATAATTATAGCATAACATCAAGAAATACTGAGCTTAACTTGTGTCCCAAGTCCTTTTTGAAAAGAACGCCAGGATTGTCAGGTAAACTGAGTACCTCGATCGGAAATAATAGACAAGGGCACTCCATAAAGTTGAACCAACTCCCGAATATACAACTTAGCATAATCATCTGCTGAATCCGTGGTCTTGAACGGTAGGAAATGTGCAACCTTGGTTAACCTGTCGACCACCACCCAGATGGAGTCGTATTGCCGGCGAGTAAGGGGTAGACCTGTAAGGAAATCCATATTAATCTCTTCCCACTTCCAAGTGGGGATGCTGGTATCCTGAAGTACGCCTCCTGACCTTTGATGTTCGACTTTCACTTGCTGGAAGTTTGGACATTTTGCTACGAACTCTGCAGTATCTTTCTTCATACCTTCCCACCAATAGATTTCTTGCAAATCACGATACATCTTCGTGGATCTTGGATGAATAGAATATCTAGTACCATGTGCCTCATGCAATATCCGAACTCTCAAATCATCAACATATGGGACGCATAGACGATCCTGGTATCGTAGCACGCTATCTCCCCCTTGGGAGAAAACCTCCACCTTCTGACTTTGCACCGCCTCCTTCATCTCCCTTAAAATTGGATCCTCATCTTTCTTAGACTTGACGTCAACCACCAAGGATGATTCTGCCCCATTCTGCACAACAACGTTGCCATCGGTCGAGTCTATCAATATAACTCCCAGTCTTGCAAGTCGATAGACATCCTTCACCAACTCCTTCCTTCCCTCATCTACATAGGACACACTCTCCATAGAGAGCCTACTTAGTGCATCCGCAACCAACACTGGCCTTACTCGGGTGGTAAATGACATTCATGTTATAGTCTTTAAGTAACTCCAACCACTTCCTTTGCTGAAGATTTAGATATTTCTGTGTGAACACATATTGCAAGCTCTTGTGATCCGTAAATACATCCATGTGGACCCCATACAAGTAATGCCACCATATATTCAATGCAAATACCACCGCGGCCAACTCAAGATCATGGGTCAGGTAATTCTTTTCATGAACTTTCAACTGTATCGAGGCATATACTATTACCTTCCCACGCTGCATCAATACATATCTTAGCCCGACTCTCGAAGCATCACAATACACTACAAAACCATCAGTACCCTTGGGTAAGGTCAACACTGGTGCTGAAGTGAGTCGGGACTTCAACTCTTGGAATCTTTTATCACAAGCATCTGACCATTGGAGTTTCACCTTTTTCTTAGTCAACTTATTCAAAGGTGTCGGAATAGATGAGAAACCCTCCACAAACCTTCGGTAGTAACCTTCTAGGCCCAAGAAACTCCAAATTTCTGAAGGATTCACCGGTCTAGGACAATTCTTCACCGCTTCGATCTTTTGGGAATCTACCCTTATGCCTTCGCCTGATACCACGTGTCCCAGAAATGCGACCGAGTTTAGCCAAAATTCACACTTGCAAAACTTTGCATACAACTGGAGATCCTTGAGGGTTTGCAACACTATCCTCAAATGAGTGGCATGCTCCTCCTTGTTCCGAGAGTATATCAAGATGTTGTCAATGAACACAATCACAAACATGTATAAATATGCCTTGAACACCCTGTTCATTAGATACATAAAAGCTGCGGGCGCATTGGTTAGTCCAAAAGACATAACAACAAATTCGTAGTGACCATATCGAGTCCTGAAAGCGGTTTTTTGAATGTCACTCTCCCGCACTCTGAGCTGGTGATACCCGGACCTGAGATCAATTTTGGAGAAGCACTTGGCACCCTGAAGCTGGTCAAACAAATCATCGATCCTGGGTAAGGGGTACCTGTTCTTGACGGTAACCTTGTTCAACTACCGATAGTCAATACACATGCTAAGGGAACCGTCCTTCTTTTGAACAAATAGAACTGGCACACCCCATGGAGACTTGCTCGGTCTAATAAAACCCTTATCCAGCAGTCCTTCAACTGATCCATTAATTTATTTAGCTCGACGGGAGCCATCCTGTAAGGAGGGATAGAAATGGGCTGCGTATCTGGCAATATATCAATACCAAAATCAATTTCCCTCTCCAGAGGAACAGTGGGAAAATCGTCAGGAAACACCTCTGGATATTCACACACTGTCGGAACTGACTGAATAATCGGGGTCTCGGACTCCACATCCTTAACCCTAACTAGGTGGTACATGCAACCTTTAGAGATCATTTTCCTAGCCTTAAGATATGAAATAAATCGACCTGCTGGTACCACTGAACTACCCTTCCATTCCAACACCGACTCTCCTGGAAAACAAAATTCCACTGTACAGGTCCTACAATTAATCGAAGCATAACATGCAAACAACCAATCCATGCCAAGAATAATGTCAAAGTCAGTCATGGCTAACTCTACAAGGTTTGCAGAGGTAACCTTATGCAAACAGTGACCGGGCATCCTCTATATACTCGTCTAGCTATGACAGAATCACCAACAGGGGTAGAAACTAAAAATGGTTCTGACAAGGTCTAGGGACTAACTCCAAAGCTACTAGCAATGTAAGGAGTCACGAAAGACAATGTAGCTGCCGAATCTAGCAAGGAATAAACATCAATATGAGAGACACACAACATACCAGTGACCACATCTGGCGAAGTCTCCTACTCTTGGCGCGAGGCAAAGGCATAAAATCGATTTTGGCGCTGACCGCCACCCCCACTAGTCGATGCTCCATGCGTAGCGAAATGGGGTGGAGCTGCTGTCCTGGTGGTCTGTGCGCTACCCTTATCATCACCCTATCTAGAATATGGGCACGCTCGACGCATATGCCCAGATCTACCACACCCATAGAAGAAATCTGAGCTGAGCAGGAACTCTCCGGTATGACTCTTGCCGCACTTCCCACAAGATGGAAAGGTATACTCAACTGGGTGCCCCTCTGATCCCTTAACCCTGAAACCCTGCTCCTCTGATCACCCCTGGGTATAGATGGAACACTAGATGATGATGGTGCTGGGGCTAGTGACCTTTGCTGGAACTGCGAGCGGTAGCCATCGCCGGACCTCTGATGTTAAAACCCACGGCTGTCCGTCCGAGCCCTCTTTTCCTCCCTCTCCCTTGCATGAGCTGCCTCCATCTGCTGGGCATACAACACTATGCGAGGGAAGTCCATATCCTGGTGGAGCATGGATGTCCTGCAATCCTTGTCTAGATAACCAGCCACACCCTGAACGAATCGGCTCACCCGCACCCTCTGATCCATCACTAACTCTGGGGCGTACTTTGACAAATGAGTGAACTCGAGCGAATACTCCAGCACTGACATCTTTCCTTGCTTGAGGTTCACAAACTCAGCTGCCTTCAACTCCCTCATCTCTCGAGGGAAAAAACTGTTGAGAAAGGCTATGTGGAACTCATCCTAGCTGATAGGGTCCGCTCCTGCTGTCCTGTTGTCCTTCCATTGCTTGTAAAAATTATGAGCGACCTCTTTTAGCTGGTAAGAGGCCAGTTAACTCCCCATTTGTCACCCCCATAACCTGAGTGACCTTCAAGATCCCTTCAATAAACTCGTGTGGATCCTTATCCACCTTTGATCCCGTGAACTCAGGAGGGTTCATCCTCAAGAAGTCTCTAATCCGAGCCGCCACTGCATTGCCATTCTGTGGGACCTGCGCAATAGCCTACTGGTTGACCTGAGCGGTCAAAGCTAGCGCCAACATATGGATAGCAGCCCTAAACTCGGCGTGGGTAGCTGGCTCATGTGCCTGGGGCTTCTGAACAGGTGGGGCTTGCTGACGCCCATGGTCAAGTCCATCCCCGTGGCCTTCATCATTTCCATTCCTCCTTCCGTTCATTTTCCTAGGAGCCATAATTCTGCAATCGCGAATTGCATGAGTTAGAAGGATGGAGAGACTTTTTATCGCACGACATAGAACACGAAAGAAGGGAACATTTCCTAAACGTCTAATAGCCTCTTCGTCATAGGTGTGGCACGCTTCACACCCATGAAAAAGACTCTACTTAACGTGGCTTTCAGACACCCTAGGACACTTCAAACCTACGCTCTGATACCAAGTTTTTCATGACTGGAACGCACACCCGGATCGTAGACATGGGACAAGGGACCCCGAGGGACCCCAAGTCGACCCATGACACATGCATATAACTAATCTTATTCAAATAAGCGGAATGATGATCATAAAACATAGCGAAAACGTAATTATAGCATAACATCAAGAAATACTGGGCGTATACACGACGGAGCTCTACATAACTTTCTGAAAGCCTCTAATACATAAGATGGGTTGATGGGACATCATCCCCAACTAACCCGACAAAAACTGAAAATAAACAACATGAAAGTTTATCAAACGGCCCTCGGAACATGAGGACTCACCAATGAGCTGAAAATGTAGGCTGACATGGACTAAGGATGAGGATGAGCCTGAGATCCAGACCCTGTATCGTGAAATGATACAACATAGAAAGTATGCGGTCAGTACATAAAATGTACCGAGTATGCAAGGTAAGTAAAACAAACATTTAAAGTAAAATAAAACTCATAAGTAACATAAGAGGAGGACATCATGCTTGTATCATAAACTTCATAAGAAAACATAAGACTCAAGGCTTCCAAATCATTCATAAAACGTTCATAATCATAATCATAGATAAACTTTATCAAAACATAACTTGAGCAAATAACATAAATATAACAATGCATAAAATATGCGAAACAATGGGAGGACTCGTCATAACCGACACCATCATGGTAGAGCCTTTCATGATGCCCCACTGTCTCACTCAAGTGTGCAGAGCCAACCCTGGCTTGCCAGGCCAGGGTTGTTCATAAGGCGTGATATCACATTTTAGGGGATCATTATCAATACATCATATCATTTACGAACCCACGGTGGCACGTGGTTATGAGACACCGACGCAGTCCTTTGAACGCTGGGTTGCTCGGTGCTAGACACGGCTCCCAAAAACATGTATATAGGCTCATACATAACTCAATAACATCATGCGTTAAGATTCATTGGCTAAAATATAACATTTATAATCATTTATCTCCTTTAAAACATGCTTAGCCAAGAATCAAGGCCCTTTTCATCGGTCAACATCATAAATAAATCATGTAATTCTTTTCATAAATCGTAATTCATTCTTCAACCTACGGGCATTGCCCAATACTTCATCATACTCAATACTTTCAAGATATGCTCGAAAACATGGGTAACTAGAAAATCATGCTTTTCCATCATCTATAAATTCAAAATGTAGAGTAGTCGTCATAAATCATAACTTCCATGAACTTTCATCAAATGGGCAATTTGGATTTAAATGCTTGAAACATGATTAAAGGAATAATAATGATAAAACCCTCCCACATTTATAATGCAATAATTAAAAATCAATTAAATCATACCCAAAAAGAGAAATCACATTTCCATGCATTTCCTTGAATAGGAGGATTCATGATTTTAATAGAAATTAGGCATGCGTGAGGAAGAATTCCATCCATTTTAAAACCCTACATACTTGGGAATGGACGGACTCAAAGTTCCTTGAACATCCACAAAGAAATTGATGAAAATTTGGGGAAGAAGGCCTTGAATCTCCCAAAAACCTCTCTAAGCTTTTGCATGAAAATGGGCATGCATAAAGGGCTTAACCCATCT
>JACEIK010005132.1:87544-99336 GCA_018107945.1 Datura stramonium | reverse complement strand
CCCATGGCCTCCTCACTCAGGCCTTGCCATACCATGCTGACCACAAGTCACCTCACGACTCGTGGTCACTCCTCACGGGTCGTTCCGTGACCTGGTGCGAATTTTCAGTTTTTCTCTGTTTTCACTTTCGGATCTGATCCTTGGGTTCTCGGGGTATAACAGGTCTCAGAACTATGTTCCAACATAGCCATCATAGGGTCCTCCATGAGAGTGTCTCCCATGCCCGAATGGGCCATCCATGAGTGGTATCATGCTTTTTTCATGGTCCTACCATTTGGCAAGGTATGAACACCCTCCCGACTAGAGTTTTACAGGTTGGGCTCCATATACGCTCACATGGGGTATGTCGGTTATAAGAATCTCCACTGTTCCTCATGTTTTCAGTTACTTATGTTCATGAATTATGATATTATGTTTTGTAGCATGTTTGAACTATTGATTATTTTATGAGTTTTAACTTATGATATCAAGTATGACACACTATATAATATCTATTTCTAAATCTTGGGTCATTATATTCAGCTTATGATGAATATCTCATGATCATGATTACTTTAGAATATGGTTTTTAGCATGTTGTCCTTACTTTCATGTTTTATCCTGATTTACGTTTATGATTTCAGATTATCATTTTACTAGCATGTTTTACTTTCTCTACTTACTTAGTACATTCAAAGTACAAACCACATAATCTTTGCTATATCGTCTCATGATATAGGTTTGGGTGATCAATCTCAACTCCGTCATTAGCTCGCTCCTGCTTCATTCCAGCTTTGTCCCCACTTGGGTGAGTCCTCATTCTCCGAGGACATTATCAATTTTATGTTTTTAGCATGTCTATTCAGTTTCTGGCTTAGTAAGCTAGTTGGGGGTGTTGTCCCATCAACTCATCATAGTAGTAGAGGCTTTTCAGACAACCATGTATAGGCAGCTCAGTGTTGTTGACTTGTGTTTATGCTTATGTCTTTATGTTATGCAGTTTTTTGCTTATATCATGTTCAAGCTTTAATTTCCACTTAGCAAATCTCTTATCCATGCTACATTTATGTCATAGGTTAGCTTGGAGTTATTTGTAGTTCTAGGTCCCGTGTCTTGGTCCAGGTTCCCAGCTCGGGTTGTGACATGGTTCAGTAGACTCAGGTGGTTAATGAGATGCAAAAGTCCATCCACAAGTTGGAAAGACAAATTTGGTAAATGGCCTTCAACAAACAAACAAACTGCAAGGGTCACTTCCAAGAAACAATGAGAAGAACCCTAAGGAGAATGTAAGCATAATCTCTTTGTGCAGTGGAAAGGAGCTGGGTGAAGTGATACCTAGAGATAACAAAACAGAGGCAGAGTAGGTTGTGAAGTCTAAGTGAGAGGCTAGTGAGTTAGTAACTCACAGCAAAAAGTGGAGAAAGCCAGACCACCTCCCCTATTCCCACAGAGATTCAAAAAGCAGAAGGAGGACACAACTTGTAAGAAATTTCTTGATGTTTTGGAACAGGTTCATGTGAATCTACCACTGGTAGAATTGTTGCAGGAGGTTCCAAAATATGCCAAATATCTGAAGGATATTATGGAAAATAAAAGGTTCACGAAATTTGAGACTGTAGCTCTGACGGAAGAGTGCAGTTCCCTGGTGCAGAACAAGATTCCAAAGAAGTTGAAAGATCTGGGGAGCTTCACTATTCCCGTGGTCATTAGGAGTAGAGAAGTTAGTTTAGCACTATGTGATTTGGGTGAGAGCATTAATCTGATGCCTGCATCTTTGTTCAAAACTTTGGGATTATGAGAACCACGCCCCACCACGGTGACATTGTAGTTAGCTGACAGGTCCCTTATGAATCCTGATGGAATTATTGTGGATGTATTGATTAAAGTGGGACCGTGCATCTTACAGGTGGATTTTATAATTTTGGACTACGAAGTTGACGAAGCATGTCCTATCATTTTGGGAAGAGGATTCTTAGACACCACAGATGCAGTGATAAAGGTGAAGTCGAGCAAGATGTCTATGACAGTGGATGGCCAAAAGGAAGTCTTTGATATGTTTAGGGCGGAAAGGTTGCCACCCCATTATGAGGACTTTACAATGAGACCAATGGTGGAGCTTGGAGGGTCTAAGCAAGAAGTTGAACAACAGGTGTTTCAAGTTAATTTAGCATTCAGTCAGGGTGCAAATCATCTCACTCGAGTGAAGGAGTGAGAAGTTTTGCATCGTGTCACGAAATTAAATCAGACGCTGCATAGGAGGAAACCCGTGAATGTCATGCCACGACTATAGCCAAGGCACTTAATGGGAGGCAACTCATGTTTCTAACATCTTTTATTTTGTAGAGACGAACAAGGATTTTTAGATGAAAGAGTGGGGAAAAGAAGCTGGAAATATTCTAAGTCTGGGATGATCACGCCAGGTGTTTAGATTCAGAAGAAAATAATTCAGGTTGGTGCTATGGGTGGCGCACCGCGCCACACCCTTGCCAAGAAAGTTGTTTTTTCAAAGTGTGTGGCGAGATGGGTGGCGCGTCGCGCCAGGTACTTGATGGATGGAAAATGTTTGGGTCCATGGGTCAAATTAGACCCAAGGACCCTAAAATTAATAAAAACCCATGACCCATATCTTTATTTTAAATTTTCAGTCATTTTCTCTCTCTAAAAAGTCAAAAGAAAAAAAGGACAAAAATTTTCTCTCTTTTCTCTCTTTGGCCGTAACTCTCCCTCTCCCTAGCTCCCATTGTTGTTTTCTCCAAAAAGCTTGGTGAAGCTAGCTTCCTTACCTCAAGTAAGTAATTTTCTTCTCTCCTTTAGTATTTAATATTATAAGCATGCTCCCATTACCCTTTTTCCCCAAGTTGAAAGGCCCAAAATCACCATTGTTGGTTGAAAATCTTGAACTTCATAATATGGATTTTCATGGCTTTAATCTCATGTCTTCTTTCATTATATTTCTATACCCTTGTAGGGTTGCTTGTTTTTGGTTGAATTTTTTGATTTTAAGTTGTGGGTATAAAGAGGGTAATGAATAGGTTATTGAATGATTTCATGAAAATAGTGAAGTTGGAGCACTTTTATAGAGAGAGAAGTTGCTTAGTTTGTGTGATTCTTGAATGGTGAAAATCTTGCGTTGTTGAAAAATTCATGTTAATTCATTATGAAAAGTAGTAAAAGTTATGATAATTGTTGTTTGAATTCTAGTGTGACTACTTTCACATTTGGGTTGTGTGAATTGAAAATTAAGAATGGAGAAAGTGAAGGGAGTGACCAAATTGAAGCACTCTTGAAAAGAAAATTTAAGAGAGGTGTGAGGAAAATCATGAAGACGACTTGAAATTGCAAAGTTGGTGACTAATTTTGGTTGGTGAGATTTGGCATGATAATGGGGGAAGTCTAAGTACCTTATTTGACAAATTCTCACAAAGAGCTAGAGAATTAAGTATGGGATTGTTTTGCACCTCTTACACCTAATTATCTAGCCTTATTGTTCATGAACTAATTTTGTAAAGGTCTTGTTGTTTCTTGGTAGGTACTATGGCATCCCATGCAGATAAAGAAAAAGAAGTGGTAGTCGCTGACAAAGGTCTCAAGCGGCTCAGGAAGGGAACAAAAGGGTCAAAGTCATCGACCACCAAAGTACCCCTTCTAGGAGGTTCGGAGAAAAAGACGTGGAGGAGCATGGGCTTAGGTGGTTTAATGCCCCAAAAGAAGCAAAGTATGATCCTGAAAACTGGATTGATAAGGGCCTCCTTGCACTTGAGTTCCCTGCCATCTGCGACACTATCTTCTAGTTGGGATTAGGATACGTGTTTGCCGAGCCTGAGGAGTTCAACCTCACTTTAGTGAGAGAATTCTATGCCAGCTAAGATAATTCCTTCGAAGAGAGCACTAAAATCAAGATACGGGGTTAAGTGGTTTGCTTTAGTTCTAGGTCATTCAATGCTTTCCTTTGCATGCCTATGGTGTACCTGTCGATGTACTTCAAACTTTTAGAGAAGCCCCCATACCATGATATTCTCCATACACTATGTGGTGAGCATTTAGCTGCCCATTGGGAAAGGGACCATAATGAAACCCATTCTACACTCTCGTTCTCCTATTTAACTAAGGAGGCTAGTGTTGGGTCAAGCTTGTATGTGCCGCGCTCTTGCCTAGGACACACACCACATAGATTACTAGAGAGAGTTGTTTTGGTGTATATGCTGATGAAGGGGTTGCTAATTAACTTTGGCGCAGTTCTCAGAGATAACATTAGGAGGTCCAGAGGTAACTCCTGATAGAATTATTGTTATGGCAGCCTTCTTACTCAATTCTTTCAAGGCCATGGAATTAAGGAGGAAGAGGCTAATCTTCATCTACCTCTAGTAGGGCATTTGGTGGGCAAAATGATTGATGTCACAAAGGTTAAGGAGCCTACCACTTCTTCCGCTTCACTTCTTGCTCCTATCAAGCGCTACACTCAGGATGATAGTTGGAGAGGCCGCATGTTTGGGATGCTAGATTTGTAGTTGAAGATTGGAGGTAAACTTGCCACTGATGAGGAGATGTCAGCACTAGAAGGAGCGGTACCCACTCACTGAGAGTGCGATGCTGATGTGCTTGGGACTGGACCTTGAGGAGCCTCATGATGACGATGAGGCCACAATGTTGACTGATAGTGTTGATAATATGGATGATGATGAGGAGGATGATGCCACCACAAGAGCTATGTAGGTTGATGATGCAGATGATGATGATGATGATCAGGAGTATAATCCTGATGATGATAACTGTGCTTAGAGGCCCAGGAAGTTCTTTTTCTCTCCCTACTTGATATGTTTGTTTATGAACTGGGGATAATCCACTATTTAATTATGGGGTAAAGGAAATAGATTTTTTGTTTATTCTTTCTTTGCTAAATCTGTAGTAGGGCTGTAGTAATAGCTATCATTCTCTGTGTTAGTGGATGACATGTGATTGATTAAACTCTGGTCTGTAATAGTTAGTAATGTGGATGGCTGTGAACACTGATGCTCTGTATGTGATATTATGTGATTTTTCATCTCTAGTTTAGTTTTGTTTTGTTAATTGAGAGTCAAATTTTTTGTTTTAGTGTTGTTGTAGAGGTAGTGACCCTTCTCGATGATGGATGGATGACGACAATCTTAAGGGAAATTAGTCACATCTTTTTATTTTTTAGGATGGAGTTGAAAAGCCACTTGTGTGCTCTTGATATTCCACTTAGAAGCTAATCTAGAAGTAATAAAGTGGTCAGCTTGAATGCATAAGAAGTGAGAATTCCATAAGAGACACGTAGGTTCTTTAACTTGACTCAAGAATTTCTTTTAGGGCTTAAAGATGAAATAATTCATTCAATTTGATTATGTGGAGATGTATCTACAGGAAACCAACTAAGATCATGATGCCATGAGAGGTAAGCTTGATTTATTGTGTGTTGTATATAATGTAACATATAAAACTTGCCTAAGTGTGTATAGGATAGGCAGTTACTAAAGAGGTTAGATATGATTAAGGCGTTTCTTTGAAAACCCATTTTGTCTATAGTTTTTGTACCTTTCTTAACGCTATCCATATTTAAACCCCTTTGAGCTGTACGCCTTAATTTTCTTCTTAGCCACAAAAGAAGCCTATCCCCTTTTGTTGTGATACCTTTAGAATTTTTGATCCAAAGATAGTCTGTAGCACTTTGAGATTTAAGAATGAAGGTCCACCGATGTAGAAAGAGTTAAGGGAAAGAAAAGAAAGAAAAAAAAATAGTGATGGCAAAAGGAGATGCTAGAAAGAGGGGTGCCCGCACAAAATAACATGACTACTTGCTGCTAGAACATAAATGAAAGATCTTTAATGGTTGATTATTCCTTTTTAACTTTGATACAATCCATGTTCCTTCAAGACCGTTCACAACGAGCCAAGCAAGAGAGCTCCAAGATCTACAAGGCCTCTTCATGAAAAAGGAGGCATTTGAGTGCATATGCGAGACATCTAAAGGAATCCATGTTTAGATCGTAGCTTGGGAAAAATAAGGAAGACAAGATGGACAAAGGAGTGAAGAAAGTGGATAGAAATGAAATTGGTTAATCTTGAATTTCAAGAAAAAAGAAGATCATCCAAACAAGGGCCTTACTTATTAAGGGCATGTTTGTAATAGTCTCTCTTTTTTCTTACATAGTATAAATAGGGGCTCTTTTAATTTTTCATCATAGATTTTCATGACTTTGAACAAATAATATTTTGAGTGCAGTAGATTGCTAAGCTTTTGTCTAGTTTTATATTGTTAATTGTGTAGAGAGGAGGGTTGCAAGGGAATCATCTCCCGTGAGGTATTTTTAAGAACTAGGTGTTTCTTGATTTGAGAGTTGGAGATCCTTGTGCCTTTTCACAAGGGTTGCTAATTTAAATCACTTTATGTCTAGTTAGTTATCTTTCTTTAATTTGTTGTATCATTTGGGCATTCTTGAAGAATAATTTTATTGGCCTAAGATGCATAGTGATGTTGCTAAACTTTATGGTCAATGAGTTGAAAGTCATAGTGCTAAATCTAGCCCACGGTTTGTATACCTCTCTTCCCACATCCCAAAGGCCCTGGCTTGATATTCCTATGGAATTTGTGTTGGGCTTGCGGAGGACTAGAAGGGGTAGGGATAGCATTTTTGTGGTTGTTGACCGATTTTCAAAGATGGCTCATTTTATTGCATGTCATAAATGTGATGAAGGTTCTCTTGTTGCATCCTTGTTTGTTGAACCTGTGGTTAAATTGCATGGCAGTCAAACTATAGTGAGTGATATGGACCCAAAGTTCCTTTGCCACTTTTGGAAGAAATTGTGGGGCTGACTTGGTACTAGATTATTATTTTCCACATCATGTCATCCCCAAACCGATGGTCAAATCGAAGTTGTGAATAGGACTGTAAGCTCTATGCTTCGGGCCATGGTTAAAGGTAAACTCACATCTTGGGAAGATCAATTGCCTCTAGTTGAATTTGCTTATACTCGTGGGATTCATAATACTATTGACATATCTCCATTTGAGGTTGTATATGGTTTTAACCCCCTTACCCTCCCTTGATCTAACCTCTTTATCTCAAGATGTTGTGTTGAGTTTAGATGGCAACAAAAGGGCCAAGGATATGGAAGCCTTGCATGAGAAGGTGCGACTCCAACTTGAGAGAAAAAATCGAGAGATGGCTAAGAAAGCCAACAAGGGACACAAAAGAGTTGTCTTTGAACTGGGTGATTGGTTTGGGTCCATTTTTGCAAGGAAAGGTTTACCAACAAAAGGAAGACCAAGATCATGCCTAGAGGAGATAGTCCATTTGAAGTGCTTGAAAGGTTGAATGATAATGCTTACAAGGTGGCTCTCCCTCTGGATTACCATGTGCACAACACATTCAATGTGTGTGATCTTTCTCCTATGGTGATGTGTGATGATGACCCCTCGAATTTGAAGGAAAATTCTTTTCAAAAAAGGGAGAATTATGCAATCCATGTTCCTTTAAGACCATTCACAAGGAGCCAAGCAAGAGAGCTCCAGGATCTACAAGCCTTTTCATGAAAAAGGAGGCACTTGAGTGCATATGGAGACGTCTAAAGGATTCCATATTTGGATCGTAGCTTGGGAAGAAGAAGGAACACAAGATGGTCAAAGGAGTGAAGAAAGTAGCTAGAAGTGAAATTGGAAAATCTTGAATTTCAAGGAAAAATAAGACCATCCAAACAAGGCCCTTACTCATTAAGGGAATATTTGTAATAGTCT
This sequence comes from Datura stramonium, assembly GCA_018107945.1. Classification (NCBI taxonomy): domain Eukaryota; kingdom Viridiplantae; phylum Streptophyta; class Magnoliopsida; order Solanales; family Solanaceae; genus Datura; species Datura stramonium. Next base: position 91,604 of record JACEIK010005132.1, on the reverse strand, counting down.
CTCTTTTTCCTTAGTATAAATAGGGGCTGTTTTAATTCTTCATGGTAGATTTTCATGACGTTGAACAAACAATATTTTTAGTGTAGTAGATTGATAAGCTTTTGTCTAGTTTTAGATTGTTAATTATATAGAGAGGAGGGTTGCAAGGGAATCATCTCCCTTGAGGTCTTCTTAAGAACTAGGTGTTTGTTGATTCGAGAGTTGGAGGTCCTTGTGCCTTTTCTCAAGGTTTGCTAATTCCAATCACTTTATGTATAGTTAGTTATCTTTCCTTAATTTCTTGTATCAAACATACAAGCAGAAACTAGTAGCCAAGTAGTATAAAGAAAAGAAAAGGGTGAGCAGTTAAGAGAATTAGTGAAGGAAAGGGTGAGCAATTAAGAAAAGAGGTGGACAAGAAAGATGAAAAATTGTCTTAAAGTTCTTAGGACTGGTAGTCACTACTTAAAAAAATTATTCCTATCTGTCCCTTAGCCGACATTACAACCAAGAAAATTTCTTATGGTCTTACTTTCTTTGAAGTGATTAAGTAGTTTAATTATACATGAGGGGCAAACCTATGGTATGTTGCATATATATGATACATCATTTATGAGAGTGAGTGTGTCTTGCTTATTATGTTCCAAGTTTTGAATTGATAATATGAGGGAAGGAACATTATTAAATAAGTGAGGGCATAATATGGTCAGAGTCAATACTATGTGTTACATTTTTCATACTCAATCATGTTGGCCCTGTTTTGAAAAGTTGAGTCAGTTATAGAGGTTATATAGTTTCGAATGTGAAAACTTCTGTGTATTCTTTATATGGATTGCATGAATGGATGAACCACTTAGTTATATGCTCAGTGCTAGATGCTTAAGTAAGAGCTGATAGAGTTGAGCAAGTGGTGGGAAAAGATGTTTGTGCATATAAGGATTGTTCGAGGATCTTGTTGCGTCCCTTCTTTTGTTGAAACTCTGCTTAATTTTTAATTTTAAAAAAAGGATTTCTCGAGGAAGAATCAATGGTTTAAGTGTGGGTGTTGATTTTGGGCATATTATTGTGCCCATTTGCCATCCTTTTACCCATATTTTACCTTGTTTTGAGTTTATTATATTTATGAAACACATGAATTCAAGATGATATGTTTTAAATGAGATAAAAAGTGTTTTTGAGTTTGCCTAAGATAATAGTTACCACTCCAGCATTCAGATGGGTCCATGAGGCTCTTTATGAGCGGAGATATAGATCACCTATTGGATAGTTCGAGGTAGGTAAGTCTATGTTGATAGGACCATATTTAGGTCATGACGCTATGGAGAAAGTTCAGCTTATTAGGGAAAGGCTGAAAACAACTCAGAGTCATCAAAAATGATATGCGGATGTTAGGAGGAGAAAGCTTGAGTTCGCCTGGCGATTGGGTATTTATGAAGGTGTCTTTCATGAAGGGAGTTATGAGGTTTGGTAAGAAGGTGAAGTTTAGTCCCTAATATATTGGACCTTACAAGATTATAAGGTGTGTTGGCAATGTGGCGTATAAGTTAGGGTTGCCCGCAGAGTTAGCTTCAGTTCATCCAATTTTCCATGCGTCATTGCTGAAGAAGTGCATAGAGGTTCCAGTTCTAGTCGTTCTAGTAGAGAACATTGGTGTGAAGGATAACCTTACCTATGAGAAAGTTCCGGTCAAGATCTCGATAATCAAGTTCGCAAGTTGAGGAACAAGGAGGTAGTTTCAATGAATGTTTTATGGAGAAATCAACTAATTGAGGGAGCAATGTGGGAAGCCAAAGCAGCTAATAATGGCTAAATACCCATATCTTTTTCCTTCTACCCCAGTTATAGTATGAGGTATTAGCTATTCAGTTTCTGTCAATTACATATCTCTCAGTTCCTTTCATGTCTTAGTATGCATGTATGTTTCATGAATTCAGTTCGGTCATGTATCTCAGTCCGGAGTAAGTCACTTCGCCAGTTTTTAGTTTATAGACTTTTAGTTCTGGGATTGCAGCTCTTTTCCTATCCATTCATCTTAGTTAGACTTCATTTAAGAATGAATGTTCCCAAGGGGGAGATAATGTAACACCTCAAAAGTCCTAAGATCAGATCTGAGACTTCTAGCAAAAATCAGCAGGAAAAATGGCACTAGGCCATTGAACGACCATTAGGATGAGTCGTCCATCGGACCAATGAGTTGTTGGTTGTCTCATGGCAAGGAACTTCTAAAAAATGTCAAAATTCCCAGAACCACTGAGTGGATTATATGAGCAGTTGTTAGATTGTACTGGTCATTGGTTTTAGTTGTTGGAGCAGGTTCAAAGGATGACTAAAAGTAGAAGCAGGGTTCCACGGATGAACCAATGGTCCCTTATGTGGGTCATGGGTTCTGCCAGCGGAAATTTTTAATTCGGCAGTCCAGGGGTATTTAAGTAAAACCCTATGCCTTTAACTTCTAAGTGATGTCATTTTGGGAATCTTAAAGGGTGTATAAGAGGGTTTTACATAGCTTAATTCCTCATTCCTCTCAAAACACCGTAGTTGAGAAATCAAACTCTCAAGGCAATTAAGGGTTCTTCATCTTCATTTTCTCCAAGTCAATTGGGTCTCAATCCTAAGCAAGAATTCTTTCAAGCCCAGGTATGTAGGGTTATGAATGGGGATTTTTTTTACCTTCATTCCCAATTTCAAATCAATTACATGAATTCAAATCACCAATCATGATTTTATGAATTTCTAGGGTTAGACCCAATTTTGATGAAAACTCTCATGATCTTTTATAAATTCAATTCTCTTATGATTAAATATATGGTTTGTGGTTATTATTACATATTTTCTACAAGAATCTCTTATGAACCTATGTTTCTCATGTTATGATGATTTACTCAATTATGCATGAATTTCATGAATCTCAATCTTATGTGTCATGGCCGACTCAGTGACATTGTTTTCATGACTAGTTCACGTATGTCAAGTATGTTTATGATTTTCGTGTTTTCTAACTAGCCTATGCAAAAACAAATATGTTTCATGATTATGATATGAGAACTATGTGTGTTTTGGGAATAATATCTAGCACCGAGTAGATCGGGGTTCAGTGCACCCAGGTCTTAGAACTACGTGTCGCTATAGGTGTGATTATGTTAGGAGCCTTGCCAGAGAGTGTTCCCTCGCCTGAATGGGCTCATGAGTGATATCACACCTTTAGTGTTCTCTGCCCTAGCAAGGCTTAGGACAACTCTACCAACTTGAGCGAGATAGTTAGGTTTCATGTGCTTATTCTGATGGTTTCGGTTTTGAGAGTCTCCCACTGTTTCTTATTTTACTATGTATGTTCATGTTCATGAATTATGATTTTACGACTTATGAAATTTTGACTCATTATATGGTTTATGAGGTTTTATTCATGAAATCAGTCATGTCCTGCTTTATGAATCAGTTTTGAAAACCTTGAGCCATACCATTCAAATATGATTAGAATCTCATGTTTTAGACTATCTCATACTCATGATTTTAGCTTACTATTTTACTATCATATTTTACTTATCCGACATACTCAATACATTCAAAATGCTGATTGCATACTTTTGTGTTATATCATCTCATGATATATGTTCCGGTGACCAGTCTCAGCCTCATCATTAAATTCATCCTGGCCCAGTTTCAGTAGTTTTGGTGAGTCCTCATGATCCAAGGACGTCAGTTTTGATGCATGTTCTTTCTTTTATGTCTTTAAGTTTTTAGACTTTAGTAGGTCTAGTTGGGAGTTTTGTCCTTCAGCTCATCATATGATTAGAGGCTTTCAGACATGATGTGTAGATATCTGGCTTTGTTGGCTTGTTGATGCAGTTTTGTCACTTTATTATATTCTAGACTTCCATTTGTATTTCATTATATGTTTGATTTTTTGCTCAAATTATGCTCTAGATTATGTTATGCATGTTCCATGAGCTAGCTTGGAGCTATTCATAGTTCTAGGTCCCGTATTGTTACACCCCGTAAATTCTCGACATGTAGATGGCCTATTCGCATGTTGGTTAAGAGTTTTTGAATGCCATACATGCTAGGAAAAGGCCCGGGGAAA
>JACEIK010005132.1:0-68348 GCA_018107945.1 Datura stramonium | reverse complement strand
TGAGGCCGTGCAGTTGTATAGCTGTTTAGTATTCCTGTTCTTATGTTGGCCGTGTGGGGCCGTAGTTTGACAGTAGTGGTGACCTTGCCGGTCACGTAGCTTTATAGTATTCTATTATTGAGTCTCAGATGATTAGACAGCATGGTGGCCTTGTCGGCCCGCATAGGTTCCTGATTATGAGTATGTTTCTGGTTAGCTGTTATTACAGGCACAGGTGGCTACAGGCCCAGATGGCCGGAGGCTGTGTTTACAGCCGTTATATAGCCCTTTGTTTCCAGGAACCTGAGATAGAGCTAACCAGGCACCAGATGTGCCTAGGTCCACCAGTTAGTAGTCCAGGTCCTTCTAGGGCACCAGGTGCCAGTCATACCCCCCAAGGCGGTGCGTGACAGTGCCATCCAAGCCTAGGCATTTTCAGAGGGGGCGAGCGTTAGGCTCTAAAGGTCAGAGTAGCAGACCCACAGATTCTAGCATCCTAGCTTGCCATAGATGTGGTTGGGGGCACATGGGCCAGTGCTTATAGGTACAGGTGCTTTTTTAGGTGTGGGAAGCATGGACACATGCTAAATATTTCCCGAACGGACTTTGATAGAGGTTGAGGCCTAGCTTCTAGTTCAGCAGCCCCTCCTGCACGCTTATCTCATTAGGGAGCGTCTACTAGAACAGGTGGCAATCAGTGCAAAAATAGATTCTATGCATTAGCATCCCGCCAGGAGTAGGAGGTCTCCTCAGATGTGGTCACTGGTATGTTACGAGTTTTCCATCTTGACATATATGCTTTGTTAGATCCAGGGGCTACCTTGTCATTTGTGACTCCTTATGTGGCTAGTAGCTTTGGAGTCAGTCCTGAAGTCTTGTCAGAGCCCTTCTCAGTCTCTACTCCAGTAGGTGATTCAGTTGTAGCTAGACGGGTGTATAGAAGTTGCCGGTCTCAGTCCTTCAAAAAGTCACCTCAGCAAATTTGATAAAGTTATCCATGACCGATTTTGATGTTATCCTCGGCATGGATTGTCTATTTTCTGTTTTGCCTTATTTAATTGTAGAACCTGAGTAGTAGAGTTTAGATTTCTGGGTGAGCCAGTCTTAGAATGGAAGGGTAGTTCAGTTGTGCCTGTAGGTCATTTCATTTCCTACCTTAAGGCTAGAAAGATGATTTCTAAGGGTTGTGTACCTTATAGTTAGAGTTAAGGATACGACGTCTGAGACCCCGACTATCCAGTCTATCCCAGTAGTATGTGAGTATCCAAAGGTCTTTCCTGATAATCTATAGGGAATCCCTCCCGAGTGGGAGATTGATTTTGGTATTGACCTTCTTCTCAACATGCAACCTATATCTATTCATCCTTATAGAATGGCTCCAGGAGAGCTAAATGAGTTGAAGGAGTACTTGAAATACCTGTTAGATAAGGGTTTCATTAGACAGAGCAAGTCCCCATGGGGTGCAGCAGTTCTCTTTGTCCAAAAGAAAGACGGTTCCTTTCGCATGTGTATTGATTATTGACAATTGAACAAAGTCACCATCAAGAGAGGGTATCCTCTACCCAAGATTGATGATTTATTCGACCATCTTCAGGGTGCTAAGTGTTTTTCGAAGATAGATCTCAGATTCGGTTACCATCCGCTCAGGGTTCAGGAGAGTGACATCCCGAAGATAGCCTTCAGAATGCGGTATGGTCATTATGGGTTTGTAGTTAGGTCTTTTGGACTAACGAATGCTCCTACAACTTTTATGGACTTGATGAACAAGGTGTTCAATCCATACTTGGATATGATCGTGATTGTGTTTATTGATTACATCTTAATATACTCTCAGAGCGAGGAGGAGCGTGCCGCTCATTTGAGGGTGGTGCTACATACTCTCAAGGATCGCCAATTGTATGCAAAATTTAGCAAGTGCAAGTTTTAGTTGAACTCAGTGGCATTTTTGGGTCATGTGGTATCAAGCGAAGGCATAAATGTGGACTCTCAAAAAATAGAAACGGTGAAGAATTGTCCTAGACCAGTGAATCCTTCGGATATTCGGAGCTTCTTGGGTTTAGCTGGCTATTATCAAAGGTTCGTGGAAGGTTTCTCATTGATTGTAGCACCTTTGACCAAATTGACCCAAAAGAAGGTGAAATTCCAATGGTCGGAGGCTCGTGAGAAGAGCTTCCAAGAGTTGAAGACTCGACTTACTCCACCACTGGTGTTAACTCTACCGGAGGGTATCGATGGGTTCATGGTGTATTGTGATGTTTCAAGGATCGACTTGGGTGTGTATTGATGCAGCGCATAAAAGTTATAGCATATGCCTATAGATAGCTAAAGGTTCATGAGAAGAATTACCCGACCCATAATCTTGAGTTGGCCGCGGTGGTATTTTCCTTTAAGAAATGGCGACATTATTTGTACGGGGTCCACGTGGATGTGTTTACGGACCATAAGAGTTTACAATATGTGTTTACCCAAAAGGATCTCAATCTTCGGGTGAGGGAGATGGTTGGAGCTACTCAAGGACTATGATATAAGCATCCTTTTACCATCCGGGTAAGGCCAATGTAGTAGCAGATGCACTTAGTAGACACTCTATGGAGAGCATGCCTCATGTGGATGAGGGGAAGCAACAACTAATGAAGGATGTGCATCGGCTTACAAGGTTGAGAGTTAGGTTGGTCGACTCAACCGATGGCGGTGTTATTGTTCAGAATGGATCAGAATCATCATTGGTGACTGATGTAAAATCTAGACAATATGAGGACCTAATTTTGGTAAAGTTGAATTCAAAATCAGAAGGTAGAGGTCTTCTCCAAAAGGGGAGATGGTGTGCTTCGATACCAGGGTCGCTTATGTGTTCTGGGTATGGATGATTTGAGGAGCTAGATGTTTCACGAGGCTCATGGATTCAGATATTCAATTCATCCAGGTTCCACCAAGATGTACCGTGACTTACGGGAATTCTATTGGTGGAATGGCATGAAGAAGGACATCGCAGAGTTTATATCTAAGTGACCAAACTGTCAGCAAGTGAAGGTCGAGCATCAGAGACCGGGAGGTGTGCTTCAGGATATCAGTATTGCTACTTGGAAATGGGAATAAATCAACATGGACTTCATCACAGGGTTGCCTCGCACTCATCGATAATATGGCTCCATTTGGGTTGTGGTGGACAGGTTGACCAAGGCCGCTCATTTTCTATTGGTCAAAAATATAAATTCGGCGGAGGATTATGCCAAACTATATATCTGAGAGCTAGTTCGATTGCATGGAGTGACCTTTTCCATTATATCAAATAGAGGTACTTAATTTACCTCTCAGTTTTGGAGGTCGTTTCAAAAAGGTCTTGGTACTCATGTTAAGCTCAGCACAAAATTTCACCCGCAAACGGATGGTCAAGAGAAGTGGACAATTTAGGCTTTCGAGGACATGTTGAGAGCATTAGTGATTGACTTTAAAGGTAGTCGGGATGATCATTTGCCGCTTATTGAGTTTGTATACAATAACAGTTGCCATTCCAACATTCAGATGGCTCCATTGAGGCTCTCTATGGGCGGAGATGTAGATCGCTTATAGGCTGGTTTGAAGTTGGTGAATCAGAAATGATAGGACTAGATTCAGTCCACGAGGCTATGGAAAAGGTTCAACTTATACAGGATAGGTCGAAAGTAGCTCAAAGTAGCCAAAAGTCCTATGCGGATGTGAGGAGGAGGGAACTTGGGTTTGAAGTTGATGATTCGGTGTTTTTGAAGGTATCTCCCATGAAGGGAGTGATGCAACTTGGAAAGAAAGGGAAACTTAATCCTCGTTATGTTGGCCATTATCAGATGGTAAAACGGGTTGGCAAAATGGCATACAAATTGAAGTTGCTCTCAAAGTTAGCTTCCGTGCATCATGTATTCCATGTATCTCTCTTAAGGAAGTGTTTTGGGTGATCCAACTTTAGTTGTCCCGGTGGAAAGTGTTGGTGTGAAAGACAGCCTTAGTTATGAGGAGGTTCTGGTGGAGATACTGGATTGTCAAGTTCGAAGGCTAAGGAACAAGGAAGTAGCTTTAGTTAAAGTGTTATGAAGGAATCAATACATTGAAGGAGCTATGTGGGAAGCTGAAGCGGATATGATGGCTAGATATCCACATTTATTCTCTACCGGCTTAGTTCCAGCTTGAGGTAACAGGTTTGCTCTCCACTCTATTTAGTTTTCATGTTCAGTTCATGTACCCAATTTTCTTTTATGTATAAGGGTGTATGTATGATTCTTGAATTCTGCTCAGCTATGTAGTTTGAATCGGAGGTAGTCATTCTATCGAGTTTTCAGCTTAAACAATCAGTATTTGAATATGATAATTGCATTTATTTGCTTTTCCATGTGTTTCCCAACATTCAAGGACAAATGTTCCCAAGGGGGACATATTGTTATGCTCCGGAAGCCCAAAGATCAGACTCGGGAGTTGAAATGGAGAAAAGTTTAAAACTGGCATCAGGACACAGAACGGGTCGTGAGGTGACCCGTGGGAGCAGACCACAAGTCTTGATGTGACTCGTGGTGAGGCTCGGAGATGATTTGAAATTTGGGAAATTGGATCCCCAGGATGAGTCCACGGGTTGTGGTCAGGCCTCACGACTCGTTAGGTCATTCGTGGGAAGTGATTATTAAGAAGGAAAAGGAAGACGGTAGTGTACCTAATGGAAGGACCCCACGAGTCGCGCTTAGTCACCACGATTCGTGGAGAGGTTCGTGAGCAACATGGTGAAGCAAAATAAAAATCACAGGCAGTGTACGTGATGAGTGGTGACCACGAGTCGTGGTCACCAGTAACTAATTGTGAGGTCATCTGTGATGAGCCCAGATGAATTGATAAGCAGTGTACTTGACGGATGATACAATGAGTCATGGCCAGGGGTGACGAGTCATCATGTCCCTCGTAGGGACTGGCTGGAAGCTATTTCTGTGAATTTAGTAAGGGCTTCTCTGTAATTTATGTGATTCTAAGGCCTAAACTACGTCGTTTTGAGTTATGAATGATGACTTTTAGGAGGGTTAAGTTCATTTTAGGCCATTTTCATTCATGCATGCAAGAGTGATAGTCTAGAGAGGTGCTCAAGAAAAATCCTTCAAGGAACTCTTCAATTTCTTCTTGGCCATTCAAAGAAGTGTAAGAATCAACTCTAATCAGGTATGTAGGGTTATGAATGGGTGAATCCATTCACACTAATGCGCAATTCCTCTCTAAATCATGAATTTCTTATGTCAAATCTATGGGGTTAATGCATGAATTTCCTAATTCTCTACATGGATATGATTTAAATATGTTTCAACAATTGAATTACGATTCATGGCCAAGCTTTATATTGTTTTCAATTAAAATCATGTTTCAAGTTTTATAAACTAAAGAGCCCATTGATGAGACGTTCATGAAAGATGAGATTTGTGATGAATGCATGATTATGATGAGATATTATGATTAAAAGCATGTTTTCAAGCTACCCATGTTTATAATCATATTTTCGATGTGAATTGAGTATGTTCAAGAATGTGAAAGTATTGGGCAATACCTACATGTTCAAGTATGATTTATGATTTTCCCAAATTAAGCTTACCACATGATTTTGGAGCGAAGACTCCCAATTATCTTTCAGCTTGTGGTATGTTTTGAGCTAAAGCTTCTTATACGCATGATTTCAGATTTGAGATGTATTTGATTATTGAGCTTCGTTAATAGACGATGTTGAGCTTCGTTGAAAAACGATGAGAGCATATGCATGTTTTTGGGAGTAGTGTCTAGCACCGAGTAGACAAGGTTTTGGATGGCTCTACCCACTTTAGTGTGATAGTTGGCACCATGTAAGCTCTATCGTGGGATGTTGGTTATATGCCGAGTCTCCCATTGTTCCTCACGATTTCAGTTGTGCATGTTCATCATTCATGAGATTTATACATCTATATATATATATATATATATATATATATATATACTAAAACGGAGTTTGACTCAGTATGTTCAATTTTACTCATGACTATCAAATTTCAGCTTCGAGTCAATTGATTGATTATAAGTTATGTTATGTTATGATGAGATCATGATTTTTAGAAAAATGCATACAAGCCCTACTCTCAGATTCTTATTGTTTATGTTTTACATTATGCATGTCTTTAAATGATTTTACTTATTTAAGCGGTTTTACTTACCTTGCATACTCGGTACATTCCACGTCTTGTATACTCTATCTTTGTATCATTTCATGATGCGGGGACCCGACACTCGAGCTCGGCCCGTTCACTTAGCCCGGTCTTCGAGTTAGCATCCCACCACACTTGTTGGTGATTCCTCATCTCCCAGGACTAGACTTATTTAGATTTCCTCTATATATTTTTCGGTTTTTAGCTTTATTAGGTTAGTTCGGATCTTGTCCCATCAACTTACCAGTTTAGAGGTTTTCCGGAAAAAGGATGTATTGCTTCGGGTGTGTATATTCTAATGTTATATCTATTTAGACTTCCGTTAATACTATTATGTTGGATCTTCAATTTTAGTAATTGAGTTGCATGTATGTTCATGCCATAGGTTAACTCGGAGCCTCTCGGGGCTCCTTGTCAGAGTGTTCTGTCCAGGGCCTCGTTTGGAGTCGTGAGCTATAGGTTTGAAGTGTCCTAGAGTGTCTTAATGCCGCGTTAAGTAGTCTTTTTTTCATGGGTGTGAAGCACGCCACACTTTATGATGAAGAGGCTACGAGACGTCTAGGAAATGTTTCCTTCTTTCATGATCTATGTCATGCGATGAAAAGTGATGAGCACAGCAAGTGTACGGGTCGTGCAAGTAATATAGTGGCTCTTTTAAGGAACCGGAATGTCGAACCCACAAGGGCTTGGACTACGGGGTGAAACCTTTTCAAGTGTTAATTTACTAAAACTATAATAATGAAGACAACGGTGTAAAGAAAGTTTTTATATTTTGAAACTATTTTTATACTAAGAAGTAAATCTTTATACGAGTTGAGTTTGAACTATGAATGTGTGAGCATCTTTGAATTTACAACGAACATGTAAAGAAATCAATTATCGATATACATGGTTTATCTTTTCTCCGGTTGCTAGTCGGAACTTATGCCTATGGATTAAGTATTTAACCCAACTTAAGAATCATGAACCTTCCACCTACATTTTACGTGATAAGAAGAATTCATGTTCTAGCCATACAAACGTTCCACACATGACTAATACGACTTTCGGGTATATTTCTATCCACGAAGGTAAATCAATTCCCAATTTTCCCAAACCAAGAAAATATCCTTATCCTATTAATTCACAACTTTCAGTTTCTTGCCCTCTCGGGTGGCGAGGACTTTTTAATTTACAATAACATTGACGATGTTAACGTACTAAGAACAAAATTAAATAGAAAAAACCATAGAAGAAAAGATGAAGAAACCGGATAATCAATAATCACATTTCAATACAATAGTTCATAACCTCGGCAAAGAAAGGGAATTAGCCACTCATTTGTGGATTGAACATCATTAAATGAATGGAAATCATGCAAACAATTGAAAGGAAGAAGAAAGGGATATTGAAAACCCCTAAGAATTTTCGTCCTCAAAAGTGCTGTAACCACGTTCTTGTCCACCAAGTCGGAATAATTAAAAATGAACCTAAGTGTTCTATTTATACTAGGGATAATTTTCCCGGAATAACAAACAACGTGTCACGGAGTGCACATCGCGAACCTTTGCCTCCCGTGACACGGTGCGGCAGGCTCTGGAAATTGGCCGCCCGGGTAATTTCTCCCAACGTGGCACGACATGCAACGCGGAGCATGCCCAGGCGTGCCACGGCGCAATCGCGGACCCTCTCTGGAATTGCAAGATGCAGGAAATTAATCCCAACGTGGCACGGCCTGATCGCGGACCTTCCTTGGAATTTCTTGCACTTTTAATTCCCGGGCAGATTGCATCCCCACGATAACTTGGCGTGTCACGCTCCATCGCCCGGAGCCTCTGTATTCCTTGCTTCTCCACACGCTTCTTTGCTCGTTCCCGAGTTCATCTTTGATTTCTCCCAACATGTCATTTTTCTCCATCAAAAGCATGTTTTCCTGCAAAACAACGCTAATCATGTTGGTTAGTATAAAATCACACTTCCGCATAATTTACATGAGAATGTACACACATTATTGGATAAACAAAGCAAAAGCTATACATTTGAGTATCAATTTGGCATATAAATATGCCCTGATCACCTACCCCACACTTAAAATCTTGTTCGTCCTCGAACAATGCCCTCCTCTTGAAATTGATATCCCATCATGGCTACTTTGGCTCGACAATCCGAGCTACGGTTATACCGATTATGTTCACAACAAATCATCAAGAAAACATGCATAGTATCATCATTACAATGACACTTGATAAATCAAGACCTCCTAGCACAAGAATCGACTCTCGATATCGGCAAACTCATGCATATTAGCTGACCAAGATATCCGACACGAATTTATTCTATCATCAAACATGTGCCCTCACAACAATAGAGGATTCCCCTGTTTTAGTCACATGAACTCTAAGGAAATTCATGTCGGGGTATTTATATACGCACAATTTAGCTCACTCTCCTAAAAAGAATTCACATGCATTGTGTCATGACCCATAAGCTTGCCTCTAGTGTTTACTCCACTAATATATGGATGCGTGATGTAAGATCACATAGGACTTAACCGGGTTGTCTTGTAAGCTACGGAACTAGTATATCTTGGGCTAACCAATAATAGTAACTAGCTTCCTTAAGCGTTTTCAATACATCCCACCACATTCTGGAAATATTATCTTCCTTCCTCCTCCTTCTCTTGAGTTTATCTTTATGTTTATTACCCATTTCTTTATCACACCAGACTAATGAAGAAAAAAATGAGTTAAACAGCTTTCTTCCCTTCAAATCTGTCCATTTCACCCTCGACTTTTTTTTTTCTTTCTTTCTTTTCTTTTTCATCTCTTTTCTTTTTACTCCCTTCCTTTTCTTTTCATCATTTCACTCCTTGACACCATGGGAAAATTATATATTTTCTTGAGCGCTTAAGAGCTTGATTTGGTTTAAGGACCACGAAAAGAAGGGGTTAACTAGTTCACACCCTTTTCGACAAAAGGAAAACCGGAAAAGAAAAATTTATAAAGCTAAAAGGCTCAACGGGCTAACTAGGATTTAATCTTCCAAGGTGGATATGAAAAGGAAAACAAGAAAAACTTTTGGTTAACAAAGAAATGCCTACATCCTTTCCTACACTACACTTCCTTCATTTCGTTTCGTACTCATAACATGCAAGTTCTAGACAATCGACAATAGCATGCTGGAATAAACAAATCCTCACTATACACTCGATGCACATGCTCAACTCAAGACGACTTCACAGACTCTTTAATCAACTAATCACAAGAATTCAAAATTAAGCCTCAATCACACCGAATCGAATTCTATGGCATGAGTGTCTTACATATGTACAAAAATTTGCATGCTTTCTACGAATCATCTTTGACATATAAATATTATGTACAACTTCGCAGACACGAATTTCGTAGCCATAGAGTAGCAACATGCATGGGATACAACCAACAAACCAACAAAAATAAAAAAAAATAAAAAATATAAAAAATATATAACTACTCCTATCGACTTACCTTATCCCTTAAGACGGTCGTCATCCATCCATCATAGAGAAGGGTCACTATTTACGACTTCGGTTGTGGGACTCTTCTCGGCAAAGCAGAAAACAAACTCAGAAACCCAAAGAAAAACTAGATTCTGAGAAAAATTTTAAAAAATAGAGTAATTTCGACAAAGTTATTTACGTAGCGGCTAACAACATTGACGCACACACACACACGGCTTCACAATGACAATATTTACAAAAATGAACATACACATAAAAACAAGGTCACATTAAAACAATGCAGAAAGCCAAAACAACGAGCATGCGATAATATACAAGACAAGGCAAAATTCGGCACCACCTAACTACTCCCACCCCACACTTAAAATCGAACCTTTGTCCCAGTGTTCATACAATTACAAACGAAAGGTGGTTTGTGAAACTCCCTGATCGATCAAAGTATTCCACTTCTTCATCGGAGTCTTTGCGCCTCATCCCCATGCGAGTCTCCACCATCGTCCTCCTCCCGGAAGCTCAACGTCGGAATCCTTGCAACGTGTCTCCTCGTCTGTGGGAACATCATCATCTGAGCTCCACAAAGGCGGGCCACCGACATAGTGCCCACTGGCGTTCGCCAAAGGGTAATCTAAGTCGGTACTGCATGACTTCGTCTTAGATTCTTAGGTCTCCCGCCTATGCGTAGCTGGAGCATCTGATCGGTATACGGGACATATATTGGTCATCCCAAGCTGTCGCTACGCAATGTGAGAACGAGGCCCGTGAGTGGTGTCGGGCGCCTTAGTTTTGTAACATCTATGGAACACCGCTCCACACACGGGATGTAGTGCAGGAGCCTCTTCCTCGACCTCAAGGCCCCTCGGGAACGTAGTCGGCAGCCCGCGAATCCGTACTGTGCCCTTGATGCAATGGGCCCTCTTCATGGCGGATATGATCACCGCCCCAACATGATTTCAAGCCCTCGCCCGGGCATATACCCCAAGCATACACGATCCTGGTCACATCGCGTCATGCACCCCCGGAATCAACGAGGCAAACGATTTTAAGCCGGATCACGGCTACCAATTCATCATTGCATAGGCGGTGTCGATGGTAGCCTCTCCTTGTGCCTGCTCCAACGTGCGTAGACCGGGCTCCACATAATGTGCGTCGATATCCACATAGGGTGGAGTGATATTCGAGCTAATCGGAGTATGTAGGCGTCAGTATTTTGCGCCTAGGATGGCATTGAGGTGGTGAGGCTCCAATGTGACAATGCGGCCTTATTTTTGATGGTGTGACTTCGGCGTAGGGTTCCGGTTGGCATAAAATTCCCGTGAGTGCGGAATTGCACTCCTTGGAAACAAATCAAAAAATGAAACGTAGCCGACGACGTCAATCAGATGCACCATGCGGGGGAACTCTGTGCCAATGGTTCCCGTGATGTGTGCTCATCTAGGGAAGTATTTGTTTTCCTTGTGTTTGGTGTACCACTTCTTCCCCTCCTCGGTCACCCATCGCGTTCCATATTGGCGACGGCGCGCGTGGAAGCTGTAGAGTCTTCTTGGGGCCTGCTTGCTCCCAGAGTCTCGGTCTCTTCGTCCGAGCGCCTGATGTTGATGCGCCCTTACCTTTGTCCCTGCCTGCTCGACATTGTCCTGTCAAAGAAAGCAGAGGCTTGATCTCAATGTCAGTCGAGTTAACATTAGCTTCGACTAAGGTTGGGTTTAACAGGCCACCCCACACTTAGTCTTCGGCTTTGCATTTTAGCATTTGGGCAAGATCACTTTTATTCTAATTTACAAAAAGATAACAAGAAGCTAGAACAACTAAAAAAAAAAAGGAAAAACACACACAAGATTGCCTCGTGCCTTCTTAGCATTCGGCAGTATCACCTCTATGTACTACTCGGACTTCGTCTTTGACTAATTCGACATACTATCGATAATCATTTCATCACACTTGGCATAGCTAAAAGAAAACGAGAAAAATAGAACATTCTACAAACTCAACCTAAGCTTAATTTCCCGATTTTAATGTGCTTGATAATTTGCATTGAAATTTCACCCAATTCGCTCCCCCTATAATTTCATCGTTTCTTGAGCATAATACGATAAGCATAACACGATTCAATCCACCCAATATGCACAACTCAGCAATTTTTCAACAATTCAACCTCAATTCAACTTTTTAGAATTCACAACCCAACCCTAGCTACAATTTCACACAAAATTCAATTAAGCATGTAATTATCGTGTTCATATGATCACAACGATACTACGAACAACAATCAACAACAACTCAAATGGATTTAAGCTCAATTTATATCTAGGGCAAGGATTTTTCCTATTTCATGCTAGAAATCGAAATTTTTTTAGCTAAAAAAAATTGAAGTTGCATTCAAGAACATACCTTTAATCCGATGATATCGAAGAAAAGTTGATGAATTTGCTCTATTGCGCAGTGACACGTTGAAGGGGAGGGGATTTTTGGGGGCTTTGTCGCGGAGGGTGTGAGAAAATGAGAAAAATGAGGGGATTTGGGGTTTTAAAAAGTGGGATTGCACCGCGCGGGTCGCCCGGTGTCCCGATGTGACCCGGCAACGGTGCTGCGTCAACGTGTCACGGAGGGTAACGCGGGCATGCCACCAGTGACACTTGGGCCTATTGTGCATTCCGGAATTTGTAAAATTCCAGATTTTTGCCTTCAACGTGTCACGGAGAGTAACGCGGGCCCTCCTCAGTGACACGGAGCCATCGCACGAGCTCATTGTTTTGCCACTTAAAATTTTTTCTTACCTCGTTTTCTCTTTTGCATTCCTTTGCATTTTCCCTCCAGATCCTTTGTAAAACATCTTATCACAAGAAATTGGTTAAATTGAAGTTTGAGGAACAAAATATTTTATTTTTCTAGTTTACACTACTATACTTAAAAAAAAAAAAATCTTTTTCTTCTTTTTTTTTTTCTTTCATATACGAGTATACAATTACAATTCCTTGGGTTGCCTCCGTGCAGCGCTCAGTTTGCAGTCTCGGCTCGACGTCGTTTAAGCTCATTACGCCCTAGGGTGACGGACGTTTTCTCACGACGTCCTCACCCTCATCAAGCTTACCTTTATCGGGGGGCTCTCCCGTTAATTCTCGATGCTCAACGGCCCCTGAGCAGCATTCGGTGCTCAAGTCGTTGATCAACGAAGTTAACGTACACGGCTAGGGAGCTTGGTAGGCGTTGTACATCGAACACCTCCACCTTGTCATGTGCTCGCATAGTTAGGCTGGCACAGCTACATCTATGAGCGCTTTCCCGGTTGCTAAGAAAGGTCATCCCAAAATAAATGGGACTTCCGCGTCGGCTCAAAATCCAATACAACAAAGTCCACCGGGAAGATTAGGGAAATGACTTTGCACTAGCACGTCCTCCACAATACCATACGGTCTTGCTAAAGAACGTCCAGCGAGCTGCAAAATCAACCTTTGTTGTAGGTCTAGGACTTCCCAGACCTAACTTCTTGAATACCGAGGTTGGCATCAAGTTGTGCTCGCTCCCAAATCACACAAGCCCCGCCGAGCTCGGATACTTTGCTAGGTGTTATTTGAATTGTGAAACTCCCGGGATCTTTGAGCTTCATGGGCAACCGGTTTTGTATCAGGGAAGTGCACTCCTTTGTAAGAGCCACCGTGGCAATTCGATAAGCTTGCTTTTGTTGGCCAAGATGTCCTTTATATATTTTGCGTACTTAGGCCTCCGCAAAACATCAGCAGAGAGGTAAGTTAATGTGTACTGTTTAAGCACCTTCATGAATTTCTTGAAGCACGCCTCCTCCCCTTGTGCTTCTTTGTCGTTGAAGAGACGGGGGTGGAGGTCTTTCTGATTCGGCATCTTTGTGTTTCCCCTCTCATCATTCTGCTCCCCTCTACGCCTGCTGCTCCCGACTGTTGGTGGTACTTTCGAGTTCCACCTCCTTCAGCTCACAAACCACTCCTCGTGGTCCTTGCATTTACAGGGTTGGGATGCATTGTCCTTTGGGAAGTCCTCCTCTCGGCACAGTGTTCTAGGCTCCGACAAATTGCCCAAGTGATACTCGGTGCCTTGGTAGCTAGCTGATTGTTCTTGACTTCGGCTGCCAATTTGACATAGTCGCCTGCAATTGAGCTTGGTAGCTATCGAGCACTTGAACATCTCCTCAGCGTTTGGGTGATGGTGGTGGAGGAGAGGGCGTTGTTGTTCTTTGTATTGTGATTATTAGTTGGCCCTCCTTGATTCCGGCTTGCATCCTGACTCGAACTGTTGCCACAGTGGTTGTTGCTACCCCAAGAGAAATTCGGGTGAACCTCCAGTTAGAATTGTGGCATTTTTGTTGTTCCCATGCTTGTTTGGTGATTGCTCCTTTGCGTGCAGACAAAGTTCACTTAGGAGTCTGGATTTGCTCCACAACACTCAGGCGAGTGTTCATTGCTCCCCGCACACTTCACACCAAATGCTGCCCATTCACTTCGGGGCTTGAGGCTAAGCTCCATTCATGTTCTTAGAAGTGGGTGTTTAATTGATCCTGCAAGGCGGCTATAAATAACATTGATAGGCGTAAACCCATCCACTTCCAAGACTCCACACTGCTTTCCTTGCTCCTCCCCTTGAAGAGTCCGCATTCCACTCGGTTCCACAACGAAATACGATTAAGCAAAGAATAAAGCTCCTCGTAAAGTCTTCTAAAGCTTGTCCCCCAGTGCTAGAATCCGTGAAATTTTTGTGTGGGGTTCCAAACATTCTATAAAAGTGTGCACCGGCACATCATTGGATTGATGGTGATGAGGGCGGAGTCCCTCAACAATGATTTAAATCTCCCAAGCGATACAGATTCTCTCCTTCTCTTTGTTTAAAACTTAGAATTTGAATTCAAGCCTTCTTTGTTTTTCTTAGGAAGGAAAGAATCGGATCAAGAACTTCTTTGCGAATCATCCCATGTGGTTATAGGAATTTGGTGGCTCGGCTTTCAGCCACCTCTTGGCTTCTCCCAAAAGTGAAAATGGGAAAAGTGTAAACTGTGTGTCTGTTGACACTCCGGCGAAGGATGTAAGTGTCACTTATCTCGAAATTACGAAGATATTTGTTGTGGATCCTCGTGAGGGGGACTTGTGAACTGCCCGCTTGTGTGCGGCAATTTGCACCATATTGTTTAAGCTCGAACCTCCCTCTGGCTCCCGGAGTTTGCGGATGCTAGATGTAACATTACTAGCATGTGGGATTGCCACATCGCGAACCGGCGGCTGCTAATTCCTCGGGCATAGTCTTGCCCTTGCAGTGGTGGACTTACATGGTTTCTCCATAATAGTTTGTCGAGCAGCTTGCAATTTCCTCTCTAGAGCTTCTCTCAGTTGGCGATGAAAATGTCTTCGACTCAGGATGGATCCACCAAACCTTTGTCTCTTTCCGGTGTTCAACGAATGCATTGTCACAAAAATCTGAGGCTAAGACCAAGTTGTCAACAATAAAATATCGAAATAGCAAGCTAACACGTTTAAGAAAATTAAAAATTTCACCAATTGCCTAGTCCCAGGCAACGGCGCCAAAAACTTGAGGAGCCCGCAAGTGTACGGGTCGTACAAGTAATATAGTGGCTCTTTTTAGGAACCGGAATGTCGAACCCACAAGGACTGGACTACGGGGTGAAACCTTTTCAAGTGTTAATTTACTAAAACCATAATAATGAAGACAACGATTGTAAAGAAAATGTTTTTATATTTTGGAAACTTTTTATACTAAAGTAAAATCTTTATACGGTTGAGTGCGAACTATGAATGTGAGCATCTTGAGCTACAACGAACATGTAAAGAAATCAATTATCGATATACATGGTTTATCTTTTCTCCAGGTTTGCTAGTCGGAACTTATGCCTATGGATTAAGTATTTAACCCAACTTAAGAATCATGAACCTTCCACCTACATTTACGTGATAAGAAGAAATTCAGCTGTTCTAGCCATACAAAAATAGATTCCACACATGACTATCGACTTTGGTATATTTCTATCTGAAGGTAAATCCAATTCCCAATTTTCCCAAACCAAGAAAATATCATATCTATTAATTCACAACTTTTCAGTTTCTTGCCCTCTCGGGTGAAACCGGACTTTTTGGATTTACATAACATTGGCCAGATATTAATGTAGTAAGAACAAGAATTAAATAGAACAACCATAGAAAGAACGAGATAGAAGAAACCAGATAATCAATAATCACATTTCAATACAATAGTTCTTAACCTCGGCAAGAAGGGAATTAGCCACTCATTTGTGGATTGAACATCATTAAATGAATGGAAATCATGCAAACAATTGAAAGGAAAAGAAAGGGATATTGAAAACCCTAAGAATTTTCGTCCTCAAAAAGCCCTTTCTGTAACCGTTCTTGCTCCACCAAATTCGAGAATAATTAAAAATGAACCTAAGTGTTCTATTTATGCAGGGATAATTTTCTAGGAATAACAAGCAACGTGTCACGGAGTGCATCGCGGAGCTGCTTGCCTCCGTGACACTGCAGTGCGCTGTGAAACTCTCTGGAGGTAATCGCCCGGGTAATTTCTCCCAACGTGGCACGGCATGCAACGTGGGCATGCCCGGCGTGCCACGGTGCAGTCCTTGACCCTCTGCGGAATTGCAAGGTGCGGGAAATTAATCCCAGCGTGGCACGGCACGATCACGGACCTTCTTTGGAATTTCTTGCACTTTTAATTCCCGGGCAGATTGCTGTCCTCGATGGCGGCGTGTCACGGCTCCATCGTGGAGCCCTTGTATTCCTTGCTTCTCCACACGCTTCCTTGCTCGTTCCCGAGTTCATCTTCGATTTCTCCCAACATGTCATTTTCTCCATCAAAAGCATGTTTTCTGCCAAAACAACGCTAATCATGTTGGTTAGTATAGAAATCACACTTCCATACAATTTACATGAGAATGTACACATTTATTGGACAAACAAAGCAAAAGCTATACATTTGAGTATCGATTTGGCATATAAATATGCCCACGATCAAAAAGTCTCTATCTTTCTATATTTGTGCTATTAGCGATTGCCGGAATCATAGCTCCCCACGAATAAATGGTGAAGGAATGGGAATGGAGATGGCCATGAATGGCAACAAAAATGGGCACCAACGAGGCCCCACCGGTTCGGGAGCACCATGCACTAAGAGTAGTTGCCCATGCTGAGTTTTGGGAAGCTATTCGGATCTCGCGCAAGCCTTGGCGATTGTGCATGTTCCGCAAAAAACGGCAATATAGCATTTGCTCAGTCGGGGATTTCTTTTGAGAATGAACCCTCCCGAGTTCCTCGGGTCAAAGTAGATGAGAACCGCATAAGTTCATTGATGAGATTGTGAAGATCACCCAAGTTAATGGGGGTGAATGGAGTTGAGTGTGCAGATTTGGCCTCATATCGAGTAAAGGGCCGCACACACCTTTCACTAGGGTGGAGTTCCATGTTGCATTCTTAGATTGGTTCTTCCCTAGTGAGATGAAGGAGAATTTAGAAGCGTAGAGTTTGTGAATCTTAATCAAGGGAGAATGATGGTGTAGAAGTATGACCTTGAGTTCACTCGCCTATCAAAAGTACACCCCAAAAGTTAGTGGTTGATCGAGAGGGAGCGGGTGAGTAGGTTCGTTCATGGAGTGATGAAATTTCATTTGGACAAGGATAGTAGGACCGCTATGCTCCACCGGGATATGTCTCCCTCGGATGGTCTTGTATGCCCAGAAGATGGAGGCGGCACATATGAGAGAGGTAGGACAAGAGGGCTAGTATTGATGTCCTCTGATTCTCCCGGTAGAGGTCATATGGTGAGCATCGACGGACCTCACGGAGGGATCTCCAGCCCCAGCATCTTTAGCGTTTAGTGTGCCATCCGGAGCTAGGCACGATCAAGGGAAGTGACATTAGGCTCTAGGGAGTCGGGCGGTAGACCCACAGAGATTCTAGCATCTCGACTTCTTTGGAGATGTGGTCGAGAGCTCTGAGGATAGTGCTTAGTAGGTACAGGTTCTTGTTTTGCGTGTGGGAAGCCCGAACACATGCTTAGAGATTGCTCGACAATGAGACCGAACCATGATGGAGGCCAAGGCCTAGCTTCTAGTTCGGCCCGAGTCCCTCCTACACGCTCGGCTCATCGAGGCGTCTACTAGCAGGTGGCTTCAAATTTTGGGGATAAATCTTTCTTCCATGGCCAAACAAATGAATATGAGGGTCAGCGCCAGCAGATTCTATGCATTAGTATCCCGGCCCAGAAACGGGGAGGTGTCCGGATATAGTCTTTAGTATGTTCTGAGTTTTCACTCTTGATGTATATGCTTTGTTAGATCCGGGGGCTACCTTGTCTTTGTGACACCTTATGTGGCCCGGTAGCCGGAGTCGATCCTGAAGTCTTGTCGAGAACCACTTCTCAGTCTCTACTCCGGTAGGTGATTCGATTGTAACTAAACGGGTGTATAGAAGTTGCACAGAGTCTCGGTCCTTCGAAAGTCACCTCGGCGAGATTTGATAGGTTATCACGGCCAATTTTGATATCCTCGGCATGGATTGACTATTTGCATGTTATGCCTAAATTAATTGTAGAACTCGGGTAGTAGAGTTGATTTTCGGAGTGAGCCGAGTCTTAGAATGGATGGTATGAGGAAATTTGTGCACGTAGGTCATTTCATTTCCTTAAGGCCCCGAAGAAAGATGATTTCTAAGGGTTGTGTGTACCATCTAGTTAGATTTAAGGATGCGACATTAAATTTGAGACTATCCGAGTCTGTCATTAGTATGTGAGTATCTAGAGGTCTTTCACGATGACCTAGGGAATCCCTCGAGTCGGGGAGATTGATTTTAGTATTACCTTCTTCCCGACACATAGCGTATATCTATTCCTCCTACATAATGGTCCAGTCGAGCTAAAGGTTGAAGGAGTAGTTGAAGTACCTATTAGATAAAGGGTTTCACTGTTTGAGAGAATCCCCATTGGGTGCAGCAGTTCTCTTTGTCCGAAAGAAAGATGGTTCCCTTCGCATGTGTATTGATTATTGGAAATTGAACAAATTCACGATCAAGAACAGTTATCTTCTACCATGGATTGATGATTTATTCAACCGGATTCGAGTGCCAGTGTTTCTCAAAGATAGAACTCGGATCTGGTCATTAGTTCGGGTTTGGGAGAGCGACATCCTGAAGACGGCCTTCGGGACGCGGTATGGTCACTATGAGTTTGTAGTTATGTCTTTTGGACTAAAAAATGCTCTGCAACTTTTTATGAACTTGATGAATAGGATTTCAGGCCATACTTGGATATGTTCATGATTGTGTTTATTGACGATATCTGAAAGCCCTTACTCTCGGAGCGATGAAGAGCATGCCACTCACTTGAGGATGTTGAGCTTCATTGAAAAATGACGGAGAGCATATGCATGTTTTTGGGAGTAGTGTCTAGCAACGAGTAAGCTAAGGAGTCGATCACCCTATACCTTAGAAGTACGCGCCAACGTGAGTTTATACTTATATATATTGCCCGGGACCCACTTGTGAGCTATCCCTTTTTGCCCTATCGGGCCCACGAAGCTTGATATCGATATCATGGTATCGTCCTTATCACGGCAAGGTTTTGGAAGGCTCTACCCACTTAAGTGTGATAGTTGGGACTATGTAAGATCTATCATGGGATGTCGGTTAAAAGACAAGTCTCACATTGTTCCTCATGATTTCAGTTGTGCATGTTCATCATTCATGAGATTTATACATCTATATGTTCTAAAGCAGGTTTGACTCAATGTTCTATTTTGCTCATGACTATCAAATTTCAGCTTGAGTCAATTGATTCGATTATAAGTTATGTTATGTTATGATAGAGATCTTGATTTCGGAAAAGAATGCATGCAAGCCCTACTCTCGAGATTCTTATGTTTATGTTTTATATTATGCATGTCTTTAAATGATTTTACTTATTTATGTGGTTTTACTTACCTTGCATACTCTGTACATTCCACGTGTTGACCGCATACTTTTATCTTTGTATCATTTCATGATACAACACCAGACCTCAAGCTCAGCCCGTTCTGCTTCGAGTCTTTAGAGTTATCATCCTACGCTTGTTGGTGAGTCCTCATCTCCCAAGGACTAGACTTATTCAGATTTCCTCTATATATTTTTAGTTTCAGCTTTATTGAGTTAGTTGGGATCTTGTCCCATCAACTTGTCATGTTTAGAGGCTTTTCAGAAAAAGGATGTATTCAGCATCAAATTGTGTTTATTCTGATGTTATATCTATTTCAGACTTCCGCTAATATTATCATGTTGACTCTTCATTTTTAGTAATTGAGTTAGATGTATGTTCATTCCATGGAATTCGACTCGGAGTCTCTCGAGGCTCCTTGTCCGTGTTGCGATCCGGGCCTCCATTTAGATCATGACACTCAATAGCAGTTAGGTCTCTTTAGTGATTTCATTTTAATCATTATCCAATTGTCCAAATTAACTATCAACACTTAGCTCAAGTTGTTAATAAAAACTTAAAGTTCACGGCTTTGTGGTTGTTCTCCTTTCCTATTCTCTACTTCTCTAGGTTCAAGCAAGTAGGGAATGCGCAGAATCCTAACGTTGTGCACAGTTAAGAAATGTTTATGATGAAGAGATGAACAATACAAGCATGCGTATTGGTTTAGAACCACCTTATGTTAACCCTAGTTAGTTATTCCACCATGGTTCCCACAACCCTAGATGTGGAGGTTCTAGCTATTCATGATTGCACGAAAAGAATTAGATTTCATGGAAGAAATATAATTAACAACGTAAAATGATGATTGAAGAAAAACCCAATTGATTATTGCATAATCAAAGTAGGATCAATTCAAGAACAATGAAGAAAATCTCAAAGTACGTCGTGTATTTGATCTCCAAGTAGTGTTAGGAAAACCAAAAATCACGATTTCAAACTAATGAATCGGTCTCCCTAAAGAAAATAACCTAAAAGTATTTACATAAATATTAGAAACCTTCCCTAAATTAACAGGGAACTGCTGCCGACATGTCCTATGAGTCGTAGCATGAAGCTATGAGTCATGATTTCCACTCGTAGTATGCAACGCACGCATTCTTGAAATTGATTAAGTCGTGGGAGTAGGTACGACTCTCATACAATGATGCTACGAGTGCATTGCATTTACTGTCATGGTCTAATCTTGTGAAGTACGGCATGCTCTGAAGTTTTCCATGGAGTCAGTAATTACGATTCATAAATTGATGTTATGACTCGTGGTCTCTACTCGTACCACAGGATATGCCAACTTGACATGTTCTACCGCACCATGGCTACGTAGTGCAGTCGTATGTTGTCATCACGACCCGTGTCTTC
The DNA here is from genome assembly GCA_018107945.1 of Datura stramonium. Lineage (NCBI taxonomy): Eukaryota > Viridiplantae > Streptophyta > Magnoliopsida > Solanales > Solanaceae > Datura > Datura stramonium. The sequence continues at coordinate 47,372 of JACEIK010005132.1, read as the reverse complement.
CGATCCCTATTAGGAACTCGGGAAAGTGCACAACTTTTGAATTTTCACGAGTCCTTGGTTCGGCATACCAAGAGTCATACTTGGCCCCAACACATGTGTATCCTCTATATTTTTATCACGAATGCCGGGTATGGCTTGTGTTGGGTACACTTGGGCCATTTTACGCACTTTTTTCCTCCTTTTCCAAAATTCAACTCCAAAACTTGATTTCCACACGAAAATAAGGTAAAAGCATCTCATATCGTATAAACTACCTAAGACCAAGAATTTTTATTTAAGCTTTGAAATCTTGTAAACCCATAGCACATTAACACCTCGGCAAACTTTTGCATGTCCTCGGGCAAACAAAAACACTATTATAACATGACGCTTAACTAAAAAGTAAAATAGAAGACCTACATCCAACAACATCAAATTTGAACACAAGAGCACTTATCAAGTGCGGCCCCTCTTTCATTCAAAACCAATATAGCTATGCATACGTAACTATAAATCATGACACAAAGGGATCTAGAGATGGAGTTGAATCATTAATGAACAAGCGGGATATCACTAATGTTGTTTACATAGAATGTTGACGAGGAATGCAATGCAACCCATGTACCCTCATAGTAAATGCAGTCTCCACACACTCCAAAAGATATACGAGATAGTAAGCTTGGGACTACCAAGCGAAGCTCTCCCACTCTCACAAAGAAGTTCCAAATGCACGAGGTGATACCATAGGCTTGCCCTTATTTTTCTCCAACTCGATCTTTCGAACAATAAAGCTAGTCACTATAGGATTTTATTGGCTTGTAATGTAGGTTTCGAGTTGAGTATGGTAGGCTATGGAAATAGTGACTAATCCTTCTTGGCACTATACAATTGTAACTTCACTTTTTGACCGTTCCGCTTTTTCTTCATTTTTTCTCCCTTTTCTCCATTTCATTCCTCTTTCAACTAGTGGGTGTGGTTTCTTTTTCACTTTTATCTTATTTTTCAAGATTATTTCCTTTTTTTTTCAAACCACTGCCACTTTTCATTGATTAACTCTTTCTCCTTTAATTTATCCCACAGCTTACAAACCCCTACAATAGCCACCCTCAACTTGAGCATTTTGCGAGTTGAGATTCATATGTCTAAGGAGGGACCAGGGCCAAAATAGGTTCATTGTAAACAAGTGGGAAGGTGAAAGGGCTAATCAAAGAAAAATGGTCAATTAAGGCTCAAACATTTGGATCAAGGGATACTCATTCATTTGGTAGGGCAATTTAGATAAAAAATGAGCTAATTAAAAAAAACGATTGTATGATCCTTTTTTAGCTAACTATCCTATAGCCTAAGAAAAAAAAATTAATAGAGTAGGATTACAGATCACCCACATAGTATTGAGCTAGGTAGCAACTCACTCATACATGGTACGGGTTTGCATCACACACCACAAATCCTAGTTCATGCATAGCCCCAAGCTACGAGTTAATCATGTTAATCATAAATTCCATAAAAAAATCCACAATAGTCATGCGTTGCGGTCAATACACAACTAACTATACAATTTGTTTTTAATTTATAATATTAATTTAAATTAAAAAATTTCAAAACATCAAACTCATGTGCATTTATTGGATTTTAAGTACTTCTAATACACTTCTAGTTAAAAAAAACAAAACATCCTAAATATGCCAGTTCTACTAGATAGCATGTCCAAAGAAGAAAAAATACGATAATAAAAACCCTTGAATAAACCAAAAACCAAAAGATAGATACACCACCCTTTTGAAAAACATGCTTTGTCCCCATAGTAAGGAAATAAGCGGGAACATCTTGTGGCGCTCTAAGTGCTCCTAACATCTTTTGGAGACAGGGTGTGAATCCACACTCTCCTCCATTGCAATCGTGGCGCCGGTGTTGGCCGACACACTCAATGATGTGGTGACATGGGTTTGTGGTCACCCCTCGGCGGTCACTGGCTGCCTCGTGGCCTTTCTATCCATCACAAAATTTGAATGGCTCACCTAAAGGGTCCTGCCACCTCCTAGCTCTGACATAGTAGTTGAGCCCTCGGGAGCTCTCGGCTCCTATAGCTCTCTCCTGCAGCTAAGACATGTGCTCTTCATGATGTGTGGGTTGGCCACTACTGCCTACTAGTGCTTCTTCCTTTCTTTTTTCTTCCTCTTCCTCGAGGCCTTCTCATCAACTCCTCGTTGCTCTCTTCTTTCCCTTCTCTCCACCGGATGTCTTAGGATCCTGAGAATGCCCCTAGATCAAGATCCTCTTACGGATCATCCTCAAAGCAGGTGAGATAGTAGAGCTGTGTATTGTCGGCTATCTAGATGACAACTCGGCTACCTAACTCAGTAGCGACCCAATCTCCTCTCTCAAGCTCCCCACATTTAGCTACTCAACTGGTTGCTCATTGAGCCATAACTCAAAGATATCTAATCTTCTGTGCAACCTTTTTTTTAGCTTCCTCAATGTTAGCCTTGACCCAAGGCTTGACCTACTCCCATCATCACATTGACCTTTTTCTCGGTCAAGGTCGGCCTTTGGCCAACATGCGCCAAATCATGGGCCACCGAGTATCCATCCGGATGGAACCTAGCCCAATGTGGCTAGTGGAGGTATGGAGGAAGTGCGGGGGTAGTAGATGTGTGGCCAGCACACCTCGCTATGCTCAACGGAGGGGGTGGAGGCATCTACTGCTCCCCTTATCGGGTGTGGTGGTGGAACTTCTGCGGTAGTCTAGCCCGTCTTACCGAGGTTCACTTATCATATCGGATCAACGCAATATCAACAGTCTGATTGCCTCCAACCCGAGCATCAACCTCAGCTATCACTCGCACAATGGAATCTATGTAGAGTATACATATGAGACTCGAGAATGAAATCATCGTCTTTGGAGGCTAGAGCTCGATCACGAATCTCCTCTACTATCACCCTCGGGATGTTAGTGGAATATCTTGACATGATGCATGCCACTAACACTACTTTGCTGGGCTCGGGGGTATTATCATTTGTTGTCGGCGCCAACCTGTGGTGAACTAGTATCAACAGGGCCTTATTTGTAAATTTAAGCTAAGCTTTGGTGACACACCTTCCCTTTGGTCACCCATTCAACCTCCTCTTTCTCCTTTATGATTACTCAAGATAGCCACCTCACCTACTTCTATCTCTTCTCTAGGCTTAATTCTTAACCCTTTTCGGGGGCATCAAATCGATAGTCAAACTCTTCTATAGCGGTTGGGGGCCTATAATCCTACCCATATAACATTCGGGCAATAACCCGCTTGGAGACATCAACTTTGCACCTGGACCCTCACACTATCCGGTCACGGGATGCTTCTTCACTTTCCGCCCCATCAGAGTCTACTACTCTAAAGTGGCCAAGTAGTTGGCGTAGAACTCCTGACCATGTGCTTATTTGTAGTTGTCGGGGTTCTTTCGATCCACTCAAACCCTTAGAACTCAAACAACTTATTCATCTCCTCGACCTCATTGAGGCAGGTCGAGGATTCATAGCTCCTCTTGTATGCTTCGCACGGGGTTCTATTTGGAGGTGAGAATGAGGCCCTACTCATAAATCTCCGAAACATAGGGCACACTCCACATGATAGTGCGGCTCTACGGAAGTGGGGTCCAATAATCAAAGTCCTCTTGTTCCCCTCCTAAGATTCGGCCTCACCGAGACCCATCTTCCTCATTTAAACCAATGTCGAACTCTTGAAAGTGCACTGCCCAACTCGGCCTCCCTCCTCCCGGGCGGGGAGCTTCTGCGGGTGTGGGCTGACGGCTACGGCCTAAGCCTTGGCATGTGCCCTAGTGGTTTGTGTCTCATCAGTGTGATTTGTATGTACTTCATATTCCTCCATCGAACCACTAGGAGTGTCTTTCTCCTACTTGGATAGGAGGCCCATCCTCGGGGGGGCCCTCAAGGCTGCAATCTCCTCTCTTGCTCTCTTGTCTGGGCAATTGTTTTTTTGCTCTTTTCTTGATTGTCATGGTACTTGTAGAAAGAGCGATTAGTACATGTGATTTCAGATAAAAAGCAATAAAATGATATTGATATTATACTACGATTCATCAACCGCAGTCGTAACTGCTATTGGTACAATCCGTGCGTGACTCATACGCATTTTTGGTCCAGTCATGACTCATTTTACTACTCGTACCTTGATGGTATGGTTCATACTAATGGTCGTATGATGAAAATTTGAAATTTAAACTTTCTACTTTTTAGTACGACTTGTTATCGCGGTTCATAGGTCGTGATTTTGCTTTTTTGATTTTGACCCCTACTGTTTCTTGGTACGATCATTTGGTACGACTCGTAGTGAGATACCACAAATCGTACTAAGTCCCGTACATTAATTTTTGCATTTTTATGAATTGGGACAGTCCCAACGAAATTTATTTGCACAAATTTGAGGTCAAACGGGTTTTGTGTGAGTTACGGATAAGTGAGGACTGAGGGGAGATGATCATGGGTTTGTGTTTGTGATTGTGTGGGAAATTTAGGTCTAAACTTTTGATTTTGAATAGCTTATGAGCGTGTTTAAAAATACAGGTTGAGTCGGGTCATGCAGGTCATTTTATTTAATTTACCCATCTGTAACTCATACCACGAGTCATATGACACGTCCCATGAAAATGTACTAGAAAAATTAGAGAACTTGCGGGATCTACGAGTGGATAGTACGAGTCGTACCGGGATACACAGCCGTGCCATGATTCATAGGTCAGAACTTTAGCACTTTGACACTTTAAGGGGAGTTCATCACTACGGTAAGTGCACGACTCGTACCATGAAGATGCGATTCATAATGACCTACCGTAGTATGAACACGCACCATATCAAGTCTCTACTTTCCCCACGAGATGGGATGCAGCTATATAATCATGTTATGATCAAAATCTTGAGGCTCATAGTTCAGAGTTGTCCTGTATTTTTCAACAATCAATTTTTGTTTCACTTGCACACCGAACACCCAATAGTCAAGATACTTAGGTTGCCTCCCAAGAAGCGCATGATTTAACGTCGCGACATGGCACAAGTGGTTCAATTACTTAGACTTCCCTTAAATACCACCTCATGGGTTTCCTCCCAAGCATACGATTTAATGTCACGGCATGATGCAAGTCTCTTGAATACTAAAAATTCGTCAAGAAACTTAGACTCATTTTCTATTGTTGATACTACTTGAAACTCATTAGGTTTGCTTCATTGACCTATAAATGTTGAAGGTGACTCTTCTTTGTTTAACTTCCGAACCGACGAGGCCAACTTGGGCATCCAGTAGGGCTCTCCTAGTGGCAAGGAATGGTCGTGCATGAGATGATGGGGACCTCAAAAAAAATCTACCTCGTAATCCAAGATGCAGTCAGCTTCACTAGCATCTGTAGGATCTCCACTAGCTTTTTTATTATGCGATTACGCCATCAATAGATGCATCATAGTCGGTGTGGGCTCCCAAGCGTAACTTTTTGAACACGGCTAGAGGCATAAAATTGATGCTAGCACCAGTCACAAAGTGCCCTAGAAAACTCAAAATCTCCAATGGGTACGGGATAGTAAAGGCACTGGGTCTTCCTTCTTCAGAAAAGGACCCTTAAGGCTATGGAAATGAAATGATGCAAGTTGCAAGCGGCTCATAGCTCATGAACCTCTTCCTAGTTACTAGGTCCTTCATGAAGTTAGCATACCTAGACATACGCTCTAATGCCTCTGGCCAATAGGATGTTCATGACAGCTGCTTCGGCATAGACAAAAGCTTACAGGAACTTCTATCATCTACCTTCTTTTCATCCTACGAGGAATGGTGAAGGTCGTTGAGGGATAGGCTTGAGAATTTGTGTGGCCTTTTTTTGCCTTCCTTTGTTAGCTCTAGACTCCTTTGCATCACCTATAGAGTTAGTCGAATCAACATCAGCGCAATAACTTGTTCAACAATATCATCCTCATCATCCATGTTCAATCTCATGTGTCTTTGGTTTAGGGATGCAAACATACGCATTGCTACTCAATCTTCTCGATTGCGTGGCATGCGATTCAACTCTACCGCTCATCTTTAGATATGTCTCCTTGAATGTCCTTTAGCTATCATTTGTGGATTTTTCCATCTTCAACAGCTCAACCATCATGCTCTCCAACTTTGAGGGTCAAGTATGACCCTCTCGGCCCTTGGAGGAACATATAGCACATGCGGTCGTTGTAGTATCCATCATTCTTCTCCACTAACCTTCTTGCTCACAACCTCTACTCCTACCTCAATGCCCGTTCCTATTGTAGTCATCTCTATAATGGTACCGATCTTGATTTTAGAACCTTGGTGCCAAGTGTTACGACCGAGACCTTAGGCGTTAGCTAGAAAACCACCACTGGTTATCCCGAAGTTTGCCTCCTCCTCAAAATCGAAGTGCTCAAACCCGTTTCCTAACCTGAGCACCCACTTGAATTTACATTTTGAGCTCTAGAACCCAGAATATACTTCGTGAGTAGGTCTAAATATGTTCTCACATGAGCCAACTCTTGATTACGATCCTCCTCTTTTAAATTGTTGCTCCACAGTGATCATCCCTATGGCATATGTACCTACGGTACTTTAGCATCTCTTATTGTGCTAGACCTTTGTTTGGTTTAGTCACTCGATCCGGTGTGGATGCTATTTACTCCTCTGAGTGACTCATTAACGCTCATCCTTCCGTATCTTCCATATCCTTGGTGCTATTATTGAAAGACCTGTAAAAAATATCCAACAAACTCTCATTAGAGATGCAGTGATTCGGGCACTTAGAGATGTCTTTGTGAGTTCTGACACTCGACGTAAAACTAGGAAAATAGCATCGGAAAGCTTAGGATATTTATATGGATATAAGGTACTTTTTCTCTAGTTATATGATAAATAGGTGTTGGAGCAGAATGTGCAAAAGATAGTCGAAAGTGCAGAAAATAGGCTTAAGTCATATTCTCGGTGCGAACTCATAGGATGGTACTACGAGTCGTGCGCATATCGTGAGAAGTTTCAGAATGCTAAGGATGAAATGTGCATCCTATGACTCTCGATGCGAGTCGTACAATGCTTGTACGAGGCCATAGTGTAGAAGTCATGGAAAGATTCCGAAGATTTGCACAAGAGGGCGACTATTGACACGGATAGACAATACAAGTTGTGGCATCCAAGGTACGAAGGTCGTACCATAACACTCGTGAAGAACTTTAGAAAAAGTTTCCAAAGTCTTAAAGTCAAGCAACGGAAGCACGGTCGACTGCGTAGGAAGTATGCGAGTCATACCAAGGTCCAACACTTAGCAAATGCGAGCCAACCAATGACATACGGGGGAAGCCGGTATGACAGTACATACCTGCCTGCGAATTCGTAGGAATGATCGTGACAAATGCGACTTCGATTATGGATATTCACTTTGTTAGCCTAGGAAAAGGATTTTATGTCTATATAAATACGTTTTATGTTTTATTTTCATTAGAATTAATCGAGGAAATCATTAGACATGAATTAGAATTGATTAGACAAGCATGGGGAAATATTAGAAGCATAGGGTGAGGTATTCGACTTGTGATCAACCTTTTTCTGATTTTCTTGATCTTCATATTTTGTTCTTGAGGATTTTGCTGATTTATATAAAGAAGTTTTTCTCTCATCCATAATTGTAAGTATTGATTTATGCATTTAATTATGAATGCAAACCACAATATTGCAACCATGAGAGGCTAAAACCTCCATACCTAGGGTTGTGGGAACCATGGTGGATTAACAAGCTATGGTTACATAAAAAGTGATTCAAACCAATGAAAAACACTTGTATTATATTCTCTTCATGTTTAAACATTTATTAATAACATACAACATTAGTACTTGCCCAAATTCTTTACTTTCTTGAGCCTAGAGAGGCAGAGATTAGGAAAAGCGAATTAAAGCAAAGCTTTTATCTTGATGATTATTGTATTAACGTGAGTTGTGGTCGCAAGATAGTTAATTTGGGACATATTGATAACGGTTTGTTTGCAATCGCTCATGAGGCGACCCGATGATTGAGTATTTTGATTCAGCCAAGGGATAGACGATCGTTTGGATGAACCTAAGTTATCGGTTCTACAAGTAAGCATTGGTGATGATCATGTATGTATGCAGAAGCGAGTTATGAACCCATGCGGAACACAAGCCCCCTAGTTATCTTTCATTCTTGATTTCAACCAAACTTTTAACAATTGTTTTTAATTAGTGTTTATTTAGAACCCCAATTTGGAGTAACTACCCAACAAGTTCACTTGCGGCTTTAGTCTAGCTCTTCCATATTCCCTATGGGTTCGACCCCAAACTCTAGTTGGGTTCTTTATTGACAACGTATGCTTCATACTTCGGTAGGAGTATGGTTTGAGTGTTATCAAAAAGTGGCTCTTGTTGTCGGGAAATAGAGCTATGACTAGATTGTCAGCTTGTATTTGACTTTTGGTAGTTAATTCTTAATTACATTTCTTTTGTTTTTGATACCCCACGGGTTGTTTTCCGGTGAATGCCAAGCACTCGGAGTAGTGAAGATCCTTGATTAGTTGAACCCGAGGTGAACAAACACTACACAAGATGGAAAAGCTAGGGAACAAGAGATGCCCGCACAGCTGAAGAAGCTAGGCAAGATGAGCTAGCTTGGCAAAAAGCTGCACGCCCGGGATGCGGAAGATGTCAAAGAGGTGGTTATCTTTGGTCGACATGGGAGGAAACGAGAGGTTATAGACTTTCCCCTCAGTTCTTTGATGATGAGGACCCAGAGACATTATTGATGTTGGGTAAATTGGAACAATTGTTCCACCACCACTGCCCTTTAGGGCCAAATTCGACATCACGAGCACCATGATTCAATTGTTAAACAAGAAAGGGGTGTTTAGTGGTCATGCGGCGGATGGCGTAACTTTTGCACTTGATGAGCTGGCCAGGAATATTCAAGGCGTACGAGGTTGCCGAGGAGTTAGCAAGATGCCATTAAGCTTAGACTTTCCCCTTCTCTCTATCAGGGGAAGCCACTTTATGGTTATCGGAGTTGCCCAACGAATCCATAACCAGCGGAGGAGCTTCAGCGGGCCTTCTTGGAGAAGATTCTTTCCCCCATCGAGAATGTTTCAACTAAAGGATGAGATCTATAAGTTCCGACAACTCGAAATGAGGCACTTCATGAAACCTGGGCGAGTTCAAGAAGAAGTTGACAAAGTGCCCAAACCATAAGATCCCGAGATGGCGGTTTGTTGGAAATTTTACAAGTCTTTAAATAATAGCACAACGTTGTTGCGAGACACGGTGGAAGGAGGAGCATTGATGAGTTACACCTAGGAGAAGTTGCTACTATCCTTGATAGGGTGACCAAGACAAATAGGGCATGACATATCGGGAGGGCGGTCACGGCGGTCGGTACATATCTTGTTGGTTTATTTGCCAGACCAATGTAGGAAGGAAGAAGAACACAACTAAGAGTTGGCTCACATGCGCACATCGTTGGATTTGCTGATGTAGGAAGGAAGAAGAACACAACTAAGAGTTGGCTCACATGCGCACATCGTTGGATTTGCTTACAAAGCACATTATGGGAGAGGAGCCAAAAAGTTAAATGCGTGGGAAACAGGAATGGAGCAGGTACATCACTTTGATTCCAAGGAAGAGGAAAATTTCCTGGACAACCAAGTGGTAGGTTTCCGAGCCAATGCCTAAGCATATGGACAAGACAATTGGCACCAAGGTTCCTATAAACCAAGGTCGGAACTAATAAAGAGACAACTACAGGCGAAATGGGTACGAGATAGGAGTCGCGGTCGTGAGCGTGATGTAGAATGGAGAAGACATGATGGCTACCGTAATGACGGGGCTAGAGTTTATGTACCCACACCTCCCAATGCACGAGAGAAGGAAGCAGCGCACATTCAAAGTTAGAAGAAAATGATGGCGAGATCTTGAAAAAGGTGAGGTCCGCGGATGAGAAATTAAAGGAGTCAGTGGTGACATATCAAGTATGGGTCATACGGTGGAATCTCATGAAACCTCCATCAAGCAGATTGAGCAGCGGTTGGGAAACTATTAGCATCCTTTGAATCCTAGAAAAAAAGGGTATTTGCCTAGAAACACCATTCGGGGAGCCAAAGAATGATGGCCTTTGCATGACGGTGATGCCTGAATTCGGCAGACCATAGTTGACCCCCTTTTAATGGTTGTAGTTGAATGGAAGAAAAGAATGATTGAGGAGAATGATAAAGTGCTGAGATGGAGAATGTTGAGTTGCCGAGAGGCCTGATAGGTGAGAAAGAACTTGACATTGATCAAGGAGCAACTCAAGTGCCGAGCTATCTACGCAACAACGCCGTTCCCTCAAAGAATGAAGAAAAGGCGGAAAATGGTAAGTTTGGAAATTCTTTTCAATACTTAAGAAACTATCTATGAACATACCATTGGTTGAGGCATTGGAGCAGGATCTTGCTAGGATATGTAAATTTTATGAAGGACCTAGTGACAAAGAAGAGGTCCGTAAGCTATGAGCCACTAGACAATGTACATCCTTTGTAGTTCCCATAACTACCTTTAGTCACCCAGATGAAAGGAAGACCCAAGTGCTTTCCTTTGTACCATGCACCCTTAAGCGATGTCGAGTTCGGAAGGGCACTTTGTTATTTAGGAGCAAGCATCAACGTGCCCATGGCGATATTCAAGAAATTGGGTTTAGGAGCCCCCATACCTGACCACTATCGTCTTGATGGCAGCCGAGCTGTGAAGAAGCCGGTGGGGATCTTTGTTCGATGTCTTGGTTCAGGTGGTCAAATTCATATTCCCGGTAGACATGATTTTGGATTGCGAGGTTGATTATGAGGTCCCCATCATTACAGGCAGCCATTCCTTGCGATTGGGAGGACCTTAGTAGATGTGGGCTGGACAGATGAAGTTTAGACTAAACAAGGAAAGAGGTCAGTTTCAACATCTTCCCGTCAATGCAACAACCGAAGGGTGATTAGTAATCTCGGCACTAGAGGATGAATATGAGTCACTTGACGAATTCTAAGTAGTCAAGAGACTTGCGCCGTGCCGCGATGTTAAATCAGGCGCTTGGAGAGCAATCCAAGTGGTGGCTTGGTGAAGTCGAGTAACCGGGACACCTTCGTCATGCCGCGATGTTAAATCCAAGCGCTTCTTGAGAGCAACCCAAGTTATTGAACTAATGTGTGTTCGATGTTCGGGGAAAACAAAAACGAGGAGGCAGAAAAGCGTTGCTGAAAAAGCGAGGAGTGCTACGACTCTCGGTACCACTCATGATAACATCATACGAGTCGTAGCAAGAGGTGTGGTGAGGTTCAAAGATGTATTTCAAAGAAACGACTACGAGGTCATCATATGAACCATACCCACCTTGTATGAGTCATAGAATGTACTCGTAGGTCCTTAGGAAAGTTTTTCAAAACTCGACTTACGGGTCCAAGGGGCAGTCGTATGGGCTTCCTATGACTCGTGGAACGAGTCGTATTTGTTCAAAATCTTTAACTTCACCCTACTAGACGGAATTTTCAAATCCTCCCTTCTCTTCTTTTAAGCCCAATACCTAACACTACCCTTTTTCCCCGAGGCAAACAAAATAAAAGAACGAGCCCTACCTACGAATCCCTCACACAGTGACTGTATCAAAAGAATCTATGAAGCAATTTCTTGCTCAAATTAAGTGCATCTCAACCCTTATTCTTGGTACTAGTCGAAGAAAGAAACAACAAGTAAGTATTGCAATAAATAGCAAAAACTTAGTTGCTTAAGGTCATAATTTGTCAACATCACGTAAGTCAAGTGGTTTTGCTTGAAAAATCTGAAAAATACAATGATCAGGGATGTTATTGACTTATGTGCAACCGGGAAAACAATATATTTGGGATGAACTTGTGCATTGAAGCATTTCAAATTTGAGTTACGGGTAGTGATTAAAAAGGGAAGGGATGAGTAGTGTTTAACCGGGTGAATGATATGCCTAGACACAAAGAATCTAAGTGCCCAAATGGTGAAAAAAAGAATCTGCAAGCTGGACAAAATCGAATAAGTTAAGAAAGTGGTACGAAGCACAATACGGTTCGTGGTTTTGCCACTACGAGTCGTATGATGCACTCGTACCCAAGCCTGAAGCAATGGGGGCTAAGCGGATGAGGCATAGAGTCCTTCCTACGACTCGTGGAATCAACCTAGGTCATACCACGAGTCATGGAAAAAATACCCAAAGAAAATAGTAGTGAAGGGGCTTTATCAGATGACTTAAGGTACGGGTCGTGACTTCATGATACGAGTCGTACACAGCCAGTAGTAATGTGCATATAGAGTTTACGGGACTTCATACAGTCGTACCTACATAAGACGACACATGCTTGTCAGCTTTGTGTTGAGAATCGAGAAAATTTTCTTTACTAGTTCTTCTTTATCAATTATGGAATTCTAACTCTTTTCTCTACAGGAACAATGACAATGAAGTGCAAAGCATACAAAGCAATAGCCCGGAGAACATTGCTTGATGAAACATACGAGTCGGAGGTGAGAAAGTAGGAAACTCCCCAGTGGTTCGGTCGAGGATTACCGGGTCAATACTTGGACAACGAAAGGGCAAGGAGACCACTAGGGAAAAAGAAAAAGCACAAGTCGAAATTTCTTTTGCCCTGTCCCGCCCAAGCTCCCTAGTCGGAGGCTAGAAGGTATAATCAGGAGTTGAAATGACTCAAATGTAGAAGAAAGTGCAGGGGCCAATCCAGAGGCAAGTGGCGGCTGATGAATCGAAGGAGGGAGGCTCCCTAATGTTGCACAAGTTTAGACCCCATACGAGACGGGCGCATAGTCGGTGGAGGTGTTGTGGTAGAGAAATTTATGAGCAAGGCATTTCTCTCATCACCAAAAAACAAGCCAGGCGGAGCATCCGGGAAAAAAGCTGTGGATCCTCACAAACTCCTTTGAATGAAGTTGAGGAGATGGGTGGATATTCAACTTCTATGGTTTTGAAGTGATGGCCAAGACTCCCGGCTCGGTATACGCGGGTGGTCTAGAGGTTCTACACCAACTATTTGGCCACCATGGAGAAAAGGCGAAGGAGGAGGAAGAAAATAAAAGATCATCCCCCGGCGGAGCGTGTTGGTCGAGGCGAGGTAAACATATTAGAGCAGACCATTTCTTGAGTTCTATATGGATCACAATTCGTTCCTACATGGATGATACACAGTATGATTACGAAATTGGGGCAATGAAGCGGTCGGGGAATTTGGGATTGCGGGGAAAGGCGAGCGGTTGCAATGGTTGGAGTGTGATTGCTAACAATAAGGAAGAAGTTAAGTGGGTTATTGGTGGAAAGTAGGTGACAAAGAACTCACTTAATTTCATAGAAAAACTTTACGGACACTAGTACGCCATAGATTAGCACCCACGGTCGTGACAGCACATTGAGTGGCGACGGAGCGACTCTGGTGGCATGCCTCATGTCCCGTTATCCTATCAACATCCCCAGGATCATCGTAGAGGAATACGAGATCGAGCGGTGGGAGTGGCGGTACCGTCCATTCTCGAGTCTTGTATTCGGGAATATGCATAGAGGAAGGGGTGCCAATACGGCTTGGGTGAGGAGTGTCTTGATCGGAGGCTAGAGGATTGCAGACATCGGCCTTATCGAGGATGAAATTAACACGGTGGCTGAGCGGAAGCTTCCTACGGTAGTTCCATAAGTCCATACGGTAGGGCGCACGGTGAATACCCCCACCTTACTAGAGAAGAGCCCGAGTTACAGTATAGATGTCGGTCATTCGAGTCGACTCTTAGCACTTGGTGCACCATGGCCTAGCCTAGGACTTCAGACTCCCAGTAGGGCATATTTTGGTGCCTCGGGACTTCCTCAAAAGCTAGCCAAATGGTTGACCATGGATGAATGAAAAATTCAACCTATGGTGAAAACGTAAATCCATGGGTCAAAGAGGAGATAGATACAACACCTCGAGTCCCTACATGCTCGCTTGGATAGATTTGACAGCCATTTCGGGAGTTGGGTGCTCTTGAACCAAGTAGCGGAGTTGTCATCATGACAACCGGCAGTCATAGCAGCCTTCACTCTTCCAGGACCACAGATACGAGTCAGATGAGGAGATTGATTTGGCGGTTTATTGGGAGCCGACGGTATTCGGAGATAAGGGAAGAAAATAGCTTACGAGGATGTTGGAGAGGAGAGTATGAGGAAGAGGAGGAAAAAGGAAAGGGAAAAGAGCGCAAGCGAGCATGACGAGATACCCTGCAGACTCATGAAACACATATGTTAGAGCTATAGGAGCGGAGCTGGGAAGCGAGCAGCTCCACCATGACTCAGCCCGATCTTTCTAGTGGTCGTGACCCTTTGAGTGAGCCACCTTTAGCCCCGATTGACATAAAGGCTGTAGAAGCGGGCGAGACTGCGGGGTAACCGCTCCTTGTGGATACTTGATAGTGTGTCGGCCCTTGCTAGTTCACGATTGCAGAGGAGTACCTCCTCCAGCGGGACAACGGAGTGCCCTGGAGTACCACGAGGAATGTTCCCTTCCTATGTTCTTGTACTTCATGCTTCGGAGACAAAACTCGAATTTTCAAAAAGGGGAGGGGTTTACTTGTGATTTTGGGATCTTTGGATTCGTCGAGGGGATTTTCTTGCCATGTTTCTTTTTTCCTCATACATGCTATGTAGTAGAATCGGCATGTTTAGATTTTTATTTTATTTTGTGATTTTTGTTTAATTAGGAAATAACTTAGGAGTGCTCAGCCAATGAAAATGCACTAGTTTTGATTTTGAAAAAAATTCACCCTATTTAAATTTTTTGATGTATTAGCTATGTATTTGTATTTGCATGCATGACTACGAGATCATTTGATGTCGTTTAGTTTATTAGCATGAGGTCTTGTTAAGCCATCGTAAACCAGATAAGTGAGGTGAATATAAGTCATGTACCATGAGTGAGCGAGGTGTAATACTTAGTTCAGTATTGTGTTGAAGATCTAGAACTTGCATGGTTGGTCTTTCCATAGGCTAAGGTTAGTTGGTTAGGATATGATCATAGAAAGTTCTTTGTTAAGCTCAATTTTAGCCTAAATAACCCTACCAAAATCATATGATCCCCTTGATCCCAATTTCGAGCCTTTAATAGACCATTTTCTTTGATTTCTTAGATTAACCGTACCCATTTTTTTTATAATGAACTGTTTTGGCCTCGGTCCTTTCTTGAATATTGTGAACCTCAACATAAAGTAAAATGCCTAAGTTGAGGGTAGTTACAGTAGGGGTGCATAAATGGTGGGAATGAGAAAAAGAGAAGAGAGAGGTGAAAGGTTAAAAATGAGGTGTGGTGTGAAAAAAAGAGATGAAAAAGATTTGAAAATCTTGAAAAAGAAAATTCAAAAAGAAAAATCTTGGAAAAAAGTTGATAATACACCACACCCATACAAATGCACATAAAAAAGGTGAAAAGGAAAGAAAACGAATGAAAAGAAAAAAGAGTGAAATAGGTGAATGGTGAGGCCAATATATGTAGTGCCGAGGAAGGGATAGTCACTCATAAAATCTTTCATTTTTATCATGTCCAGCCTAGAGCTACATTACAAGCCTTAACAAGTCCCTATAGCGATCCTAATTCAACCATCGACCCAGACGGAGAAAATAAAGGCAAGCCTATGGTATTCGATACATAGTACTTGAAACTTCTTTGTGAGAGTGAGCGTCTTGCTTGTTTAGTCCCATGCAATATTTGACACTATATCTGTGATGGGGACTTCATCATTGTGAAGGTACATGGATTATGTTTACTTTTACCATTCATCTATGTAGCATCGGTGATGACTTGATTGCACATTGATAGCTAGATGACATGTGCTTGATCCACTGTTTAGCATGTTTCGTGGTTGCTTGTAGTACATTATACGATGTTGGTTCATGGAAAAGGGTTAGAAAGTGTTGAATGTATAGTACAAGTTTGTTTGGTATTGTACGCAGGATCTAGGTTTTATTTTCTAGTTGAGTGTCGTGTTTAGTTTTTATTTTTCTTTGCGTAATGACATGCAAAAGTCTTAGTTGAGTGTTGATGTGTTGTGAGTTTACAACACTTTCAATACTTAAAAGCGAAAATAACATGGACTTAGGATATTTATATGGATATAAGGTACTTTTATTTTGGTCATAGGATAAATAGGTGTTGGAGCAAGAATGTGCAAGATAGCACAGAAAGTGCGAAAATAGTCTTAAGTCACGCGGTTCACCGATTATGAGCCGTAGGATGGTACTTCGAGCCGTACTATAGATCGTGAGAAGTTTCAGAAGGATAAGGATAAAGAGTGCATCCTATGACTCTTAGTACGAGTCGTACAATGCTTGTACGGGCCGTAGTGTAGAAGTAGTGGAAAGATTCCGAAGATTTGCACAAGAGGTTAACTCTTACGAGATAGGCTGATGCGAGTTTTGGCATCAAGGTATAGGTCGTACCATAACACTCATGAAGAACTTCAGAAAAATTTCAAAGTCTCGAGTCAAGCCACGGAAGCACAATCGACTCATAGGAAGCATGTACGAGTCATACCCGAGGTCCCAACACTTGGGTAAATTTTGGCGGCTAATGAAATACGGGAATGATCTGACAGTACATACTGCTAGAGTCGTGAATGATCATGACACGGGCGACTTAGTTATGAAATTCACCTGTTAGCCTAGGAAAAAGGATTTTTATATGTCTGTATAAATACGTTTTATGTTTTATTTTCATTAGAATTAATCGAAATCATTAGACACGAAGACATAACTAGTGGGTATGCGTAAGAAAACATTAGATAAGATAGAATTGAGTTGTTCGACTTGTGATCAACCTTTTTCTGATTTTCTCTTGATCTTCATATTTTGTTCTTGACGATTTTGCTGATTTATGGAAAGAAGTTTTTCTCTCATCCATAATTATAAGTATTTATTTATGTATTTAACTATGAATGCAAATCACAATCTTGCAACTATGAGAGGCTAAAACCTCCATAGCAAGGGTTGTGGGAACCATGGTGGATTAACAAGCTAGGGTTACATAAAAGTGATTCAAAACCAATACAAAACACTTGTATTGTATTCTGTTCATGCTTAAACATTTCTTAACGGCAACAAGTTAGGACTTTCCTAAATTCTTTACTTGCTTGAGCCTAGAGAGGTAGATATTAGGAGAAAAGAGAATTACAACAAAGCCTTGATCTTGATGATCATTGTATTAACTTGAGCTGTGGTTGCGGGATAGTTAAATTTGGGACATATTGATAACGGTTGGTTGCAATCGCTCATGAGACGACTCGGTGATTAGTATAATAGTCATTCAATAGGAGATAAACAGTCATTTAGATGAACCTAAGTTGCTCCAAATTCTACAAGTAAGCATTGGTGATGATCGCATTATGTATAGCAAGACGATTATGAACCCATGGGCAACACAAAACCCTAGTTATCTTTCGTTCTTGATTTCAACCAAATCTTTAACAATTGTTTTAATTCTTTTGTTTTCATTTAAAACCCCAATTTGGAGTAACTGCCTAACAAGTTCACTTGCGGCTTTAGTCTAGCTCTTTCATATTCTCTCATTGTTCAACCCCAGCCTTTAGTTAGGTTCTTTATTGACAACCATGCTTCATACTTTGGTAGGAGGTATGATTTGAGCGTTATCACTTAGTGATCTTGTTCTTGAATCTCAACCATGTTTCATGAAGTGCCTCTGTCTTGAGTTGCCCAAAATTATAAATCTCGTCTTTAAGCTACAACATCCTAGAGAGTGGGAAGAACCTTTCCAAAAGGCTTGTTTAAGCTCTTTCCAGTTGGTGATAGAGTCGTTTGGTAACTCGACAACCATAAGTGGCCTCCCGAGATAGAAGACGGAAGAGCCTCAACCCGATCGCATCTTGGCTCATGCTTGACAAGCTTGTATGCCTTGTAAATCTATATATAAAGTTCATTGGGTACAAATTTGCATCATCAATTGCATTACCACTAAACACCCCTTTCATGTTGAGTAGCTAGATCATGGTGCTAGTGATGTCAAACTTCGTCCAGGGTGGAGGTAAAATTGATCTTGTCAATCCGGCTTTATCAATATTTGGATCCTCATCATCATCATATTGAGGAGCATATATATATGGACGTGTGGTCAGCTGGCCTCTATTACCCCTTTCGTAGAAGACCGGTATTAACTATCTTTTCCTGAGCATCCTTTGTCCCTTATGGGAACGCTTGCGGCTAACTCCACCATGTGAGCCGACTGACCAATTTTGGCTTGCATACGCTCGGGGTTTCAACGTGGTCCTCTTTCTCGAGATTTTATTGGCTTTCAGATCATTGGAATCGAGGGTTTCTACCTCGCAAGTGATAACTTGTAGGTGTCAAAAATAAAAGAAAACGTAAATGAGGAAATAAAGAATAAAAGTTAAACACAAGCAATTAATCTAATTCTAAGTGGAAGTATTCACTAGTAATTACTCCATTTTTGATAATGCTCAAATCACACCCTTGTAAATGTATGGCCTTGGGAACGTTGTAGATAAAGAACCCAAGTAGGTTGGGGTCGATCCTAAAGGGAATATGGTCGGGATGTAGGAATAGCACTAGTATTTATGCTTTTAGTTCAATTATTTCCTAAAGGGGGTTTAAAGAAATAATCAAGTAAAAAGTTGTAAATTGTTGTTGTGATCAAGTTTATGAAATTAGCCCAGGGAAGGGTTCCCTATGGATTCATAACAACTTCAGGTATTATACTGATGATATATCCCAATACTTAGCCTGCAGAAATGATAATATACATTTATCCAAATGACTAATTCGTCCCTATTGGATGACTATACTCAATCACCAGATTAAGTCTCTTGAGTGATTTCACTTTAACATTTATCAATATTTCCAAATTAACTATCCTGCAGCGCAACTCAAGCTATTCAATGAAACTCAATTTAAAGGCTTTGTTATTTTATTTTCTAATCTCTACTTCTCTAGGTTCAAGAAAGAAGATAATTCGGGTGAGTCCTAATATTGTGCATCATTAAGAAACGTTAATCATGAAGAAAATAATAGCTGGAATTCATATTGGTTTATAATCACTTTGTGTTAACCCTAGTTTGTTATTCAACCTCGTTCCCACAACCTTAGTTTTGGAGGTTCTAGCTATTCATGATTGCATGAAAAGAATTAGATTTCATGGAAGAAAACAAAATTAACAACACAGCGATGATTGAAGAAAAACCTAATTGATAATTTGTCACGACAGTCCATTCCTTGGGTAGAACCACGATACTTGGAGTCAAAAGTAACCCCAAACCAACCCATGGTCTATCATAATACCGGTAATCTGAGTAATCATATGTCGAAGCTTTAAATAATAAACTCATTTAAGAAAGCAAATCGAGGTAAAAATTCGTGCAACTAAAAAACAATATTGAATGTACGAAATCCATCTACAAAAAATGAGTTCTTGGGACGAGCCCCAAGCAAAATCTAAAGTCTAGCGAAAGAAATAATTGAATAATAAATATCGTCCTCAAAAAGATGAGGACTCACCAATACGGCGGATGATATCATCGGAAGGAAATCATCTAACGATGCGGCGAGAACCAAAGCACGTATCATGAAATGATACAACATAGAAGTATGCGTCGGTACTTGGAATGTACTAAGTAAGTGAGAGATAATATAAAAATGTAGAAATGAATAACTTGAGCTGAAATGACACGAAATGACCAAGCGAAATACTAAAAGCGAACAACTAAATATATAATTGATATGGTTAATAGTGACCTGGGCGGTGGTCATAAACATGTACGAATCGAGATACCAATCTGAGCTAATTATACTGAATTGAACTAAGTAAATCTAACACTGTCTTGACTAGTGGTTGAGTTTATAACAGAAACACATTACCACGTGAGCTAAATGTGGGTCAATGTATACACCCCATCGGTAGGACCCAATATACCTTTCCAAGGTAAAGAGGCATATTTGTGTGATCACAAGTTTAAGGACATAGGGCCAATAAAATAACCTATGGTAGCAACGTAGTTCCCGGGAAACTGGGTGCGCTTGAACCCTAGTCCGGCTTGATGCTAAGGCCTACTCACTGAATAGTACTAAGCTGACTACTAAGATGATAGCTTGAAATTGGGGACAAAAAGACCCAAGTTAGGGATACCTATGGAAGTACCTTGAAGTCTTATCGGATCGGATTATCGAATTGGGTTCTAAGATTGGTCAAAGCCCTTATCCGGAAGCGTGTAAGCGCTCTAAAGAACAAATTGAAAATCTAATAACTAATATGAGTCCTAACTAATAGCGAGACATACTGACACCTCAAGAAAGACTATAGTCAAACGAATTGGTGATATTTACGAAAATTCTTAACATGCTAACATTTTGAGGCGAAACTAGAATAGTATGCCACTTGGCGATTTCAACTAATATTAATAATATGGAATCCTAACAGCATTAGAATCAAGAAACATGAATAACAACTCAATTATGTAAGACTCTAAATTACAACATTCAAAATTTAGGGCTAAATCATTTCTGAGGAAACTAATTCCCATATGATTTCTAAGAATTTTGAAACTATAGTAGCTAATGTCATGGATAGTATTCCACCTGATATTTATCGAATTCTGTCTTAGAACTTTCTAAATTTTGAAACCTCATGGCTATAATTGATACAAGATTATGGAAGGGTTTTGGGGATACAAGGGAAGAAAAATTCCCTTGTTTTATTCCCATACCCGATGATGAAGTAGAGAGAAATCCCTTGAGAATCCCAAGAAAAAGTTGGTTCTATTTTATGCGAGTTTTTGAGAAAATTCTACGATCTATTTTGAGAGAATGAGAGGAATAAAGTATGTCATCGATTACCCCTATAAATTCCCTTAATATAACCCAAAACAATGCGGGTTTAGGGGTTAAAAGGTGGACTAAAATATCCCTAGAAGAAAATGTTTGGAAAGACGCCGATAGTAACCAACGGGCCTCAAAACGGGTCGTTGGTCAAAACCACAACCCGTTGGAACCAATCGCACAGTCCTGGGTCAAAAACTAAGCTCTTGGAATGGGACCACGGGAGGATACCATGACTCATTGGGATAACCAACGGGTCGTTGGTACCTATCGTTGTCACTGGTAGGGAAATTTGGGGCCTAAGAATGTGGGCAGCACATTTACTCATTGGTAGAACCAATGGGTCGTTGCATCGACTCATGGTCAGCACTGCGGGACTGCAGGCTTAGTTACGGGTGATAGCAACGGCTTCGTTGGTAGGAACCCTGTGGGTCCAGTTTCCACTGGTGCATACGGGAAAAGAGTCGGGTAAATTTCGAACTTGGTATCCAACGGATGACAGGATGGATCGTTACTTCTTCCAATGAGTCATCCTATGCCTCGTTGGATTCCCCGAAGGAAATCTTTTGATATGACAATGACTCAGAAAATGGCCCGTTGAGGTGACCACGATCCTTTATTAAGGTGGTTCTACAATAGGGTACCTGCGTTTCCCTTGGTTTTCATGCAAGGTCGAGTTTGGTCTAGGAATATTTTAGGGTGTTACAATATCTCCCCCTTGAAAACATTCGTCCTCGAATGAAGGCTAAGCACTAGAAAATCGAGAAAAGAGCTACACTTCTCGGGCGAGGCTATGAGCCCGGTTTCTTAAGGAGTAAGCGGCTTTCGGCCGACTTAACCATGCTATCGAGTTGACGCAACTAGAATGCACATTCAAAATCTTAATAGAGGCGATGAGTATGGGCGAACGGCGTATTGAGGAAGAATCTAGTTGATGCTAGAGGCGAAGCTGAAGGAATAAATTAGGGTATTTGGACATCATATGCCTTTTGCCTCCCATGTGGCTCTCTTAACTAATTTGGTTCCTCCATGACTTTCTTAGAAGCCCGACTTGTTTCTCGGCTTACGAACACGACAACCTAGGATCTAAAATGGGACCTCTTCGTAAGAGAGACTATCTTTCCACTCCCACACTATCCGGTGGGACAGCGGGAAGTCGGATCTTAGATGCACTTCTTCAATAGTGACACATGGAAGGCTTTGGGTGCACAATGCTAACTCTAGAGGTAATTCTAACTCATATGCCATGCTATTGATTCACCTTAGAATCTTGTGGGGTCCCATATATCTCATGCGAGTTTCCCTTTCCTTTCAAACCTCATCACCCCCTTCATGGGTGAAATTTTTAGATAAACCTAATCATCTATTGAAAATTCTAACTCTCTTCTCCTTACATCGGCATAGGATATCGACTTTGCTGTTTTCAACCTTTCACGATAAGTTGCACCTTATGAATAGCTTTGTGAACTGATCTAGCCCTATGGTGCTTCACCAACCTCAAACCAACCAATAGGGAATCTACACCTCCTACCATATAATACCTCAAACGGAGCCATTTGAATCTTTTGTAGTGGTAGCTATTGTTGTACGCAAACTCAATGAGAGGAAAGTGATCATCCCAAATGCCCTTGAAATCAATCACACAAGCTCTCAACATATATTCTAAGGTCACGAATAGTCCATTCCAACATGACCATCTATCGAGGGTGAAAAGTTGTCTTGAGCTTGACTTGGGTAGAGTTCTTTACGAAATGACATCAGGAGAATGTGAGGTGGAGTGGGTACCTCTATCACAAATAATGGACAAAAAGGCACTCCATGTAGTTTGAATAGCTCCTAGATAGCTAGCATAAATCATGGCGAATACGTAGTTTTAACAAGGAGGAAATGTGCTAACTTGGTCATCAGGTCTACTATCACCCAAATTGAGTCATCTTCTTGGAGGTGAGTCTGAGGTAGATCTATAATGAAAGATCCATATTCATTTATTCCCACTTCCATATGGGTATGCTGATATTTTGAGTCATACCTCACGGTCTCACGGTGTTCCATGCTTAACCTTTTGGCGAGTTTGGGCACTTAGCCATAAATTCTACTATGTCTCTCTTTATGCCGTTCCACCCGATTAGATATCTCGTAGATCTTGGTACATCTTAGTGGAACACGGATGGATAGAATATAATGAGCGTATTATACGCCGGTATTTCTTGTCTCAAGTCACCTATATCTGGTACACATAGTCTACCACACAGTAATGGAGCACACCATCTCCCCTTTTGGAGATAGCCTCCACTTCTTTTTGAGAAGCGCTTTTCAGCTTAAGAAATATAGGATCTTCATCCTGCCTTGACTTAACTT
Organism: Datura stramonium; assembly: GCA_018107945.1. Classification (NCBI taxonomy): domain Eukaryota; kingdom Viridiplantae; phylum Streptophyta; class Magnoliopsida; order Solanales; family Solanaceae; genus Datura; species Datura stramonium. The sequence continues at coordinate 24,143 of JACEIK010005132.1, read as the reverse complement.
CAACAAATAATGAGGAATCGATCCACTTTGCACTCTTACTCGCCCTCATCCAGAATCAACCAAGCGCACTCTCATCCAGAGCTAACTTGTGAATATCCTTTTCAGTTTTCTGCTCTCTTCGGCATGAGCCACGCTCCCCACGGACATCTGCTTAGGGCATAGGACACCATATTGGCCTTTCCAGGATGGTATAGCATACTCATGTAAGTAATCCTTCAATAACTCAAACCACCTTCTTTGACGAAGATTCAAGTCTTTACGGCGAACACATATTGAGATCTTGTGATTGGTAAAAACATCCACGTGAGCCATTTATAAGGTAGTGCCTCCATTTTTTTCAACGCAAACACCCTTCTTTGCTAACTCAAGGTCATGAGTCGGTTAGTTCTTTTCATGAACCTTGAGATGTTTGGAGAGCGTAAATTGAATCACCCCTCTAGATCAGAACGCAACCGAGTCCCACTCACAGGCGTCAAAATATACTACAAACCTATATGTTCCTTTCAATAAGGTTAAAATTGGACGATGGTGAGTCGAATCTTCAACTCTTGGAAACTATTGTCACATGCATCGACCATTGAAACTTCACAGCACTACACAGAGTCAACCTAGTGAGAGGAGATGCAATAGAGGAAATCTTCTACCAAACATCGCTAATAACGAGGCTAGACTTCAGAAACTTCTAATTTTCTTTGGGGAAGTAGGTCTTGGCAGTGTTCCTATTGCTATCTTTTGAGGATATATCCGAATACCGTCACCCGAGACCACGTGACAAGGAAAGTCACGGACTTCAACCAAAATTCATATTTTCTCAACTTAGCGAGCAACTAGTGGTCTCTAAGCATCTGTAGCACTATCCTTAGATGGTTAGCATGTTCTTCCTCATTATTGGAGTATACGGGAATGTCATCAATGAATACGATGACGAACATTTCTAGATCTTTGCTTGATCTGTTCATCAAGTCCATGAAAGATTTGAGGGCATTAATTAGTCCAAAGGACATAACTATGAATTCATAGGGACCATACCCAGGAGTTTTAAAGGCATTTCGATGCGTCACATTCTCGACTCTAAGATGATGATACCCCAACCTGATATCTACCTTGGAGAAATAAGCGGCTCCCACGAAGCTGGCAATTCGAACAAGTCGTTAATCCTTGGTAAGGGACACACAATTTCTTGAGCGTGACTTTGTTCGAATTTGAGGTAATCAATACACATTACGAGAGAACGAGTCTTTCTTTTGCACTAATTATATTTTGGAGCACCCCATGGAGAGATCTTGGGCACGATGAAACCCTTATCAACAAGGTCTTTTAGCTGCTCCTACAACTCCTTAAGCTCAACTAGAGCCATTCTGTAAGGATGAAGATGAGGTGAGTGTACGGAAGAAGTTCTGTATCGTGTATTTCATTCTCGCGGGAAGAACTCGGGAGCTATCTTCGGGAAACATGTCGGGTGACTTCAGCGTGGTGGATTGGCTGGATAGTTGGGGTCTCAGAGCTTAAATCTTTGACCTGAACTAGATTATAAATGCACCTTTTAGTAATGAGCTTCCTTGACTTAAGATAGGAAATAAACTTACCCTTAAGCGTTGAGCTGCGCCTATCAACTCCTAAGAGGCGGATTTCGTTAGGAAATTGAAATGCGCGACTTTAGTTTTGCGGTTGCGAGGCATAACTAGAGTGTAACCAATCCCATGCCAAGAATGAGATAAAGGAAATAGACCATGTCTAACACTACTAGAATCATAGGAATTACTTTATTTATCTTGAGATTGGGCGGTTTCTATACACCCAACTGGCTCTAACTAACTCACTAACTAGGTTAGAGATTGAGAATGGTTCTAAGAGGACTTTTGGTGATTCCAAAATGGAACTTGCATAGGGAGTCACAAGCGATAGTGTGGCTCACGGATCTAGTAGGCCATACTCATCTAGATAGAAGAGACGTAACATACCGTGACCATATCGGGTGAGCTCTCTTAGTCTGACGAGAGGAAAAGCATAAAAGTGGTCTTGGCAGCCAGCCATCCGTGCCAGTATTGGCCCTGCGAAATTTACAGTGCGACTCTTGGAAATTTCTTCAGTGGTAGACTATGATCTCCCCTATCTTCTTTGATGGAAATTCCCTGATGCGTGACCTAGTTGTCACGCCCCAAAGCAACCCTCTCTACCTAAAGGCATTCCCTAGATGGTTCTTGCCACACTTAGATCATGCTGGATAACGGTTGTTGGCATTGTGACTCACGGGACTAAGACGAATGCTCCACCCTTCGATCCTTGGGACGAGAAGGTAGGGGCATGGGTGAAGTGGAGTGTTGAATCCCTTTTCGATTCTTGTTGCTACGCAGGTGGCTACTACCGCCATACCTTTGGTGCCCATAATCGATTGGCAGTCCTAGCCCCCTTATTCTCCCATTCCATGTATTTTTAGCTTTTACGCCTCAATCTGCTTGGGCATGAACGATGAAATTTGGAGAGGTCAACGTCTTTTATGAGCATCCCGAGTCTGCACTCCCTTAGGACCGGGTTTGATACTTCGTTAACAAACTTAAGCATGCGAGGCCTTGGCTTAGCTTCCATCTCTAGAGCATATCTTGACAAGCGTGTGAACTCCATTGCATATTCCTCCACCATCACATTTTTTTGCTTCAAATTCATGATCTATGCAACCTTAGCCTCTCTTAACTCCCTAAGGAAAAACCTATCTAGAAATGTTGTTGTGAACTCTTCCCACTCCACAGTTACGCTCCCTGCGGGTCTCCCTTCTTTCCCCTTGATCGTACTAGATGCGCTGCCACCCCTTTAAATTTGGTAGACGACGGATCAACACCCTCAATGGAATTAACACCCATAATTGGGTGATCTTTTTTTAATTCATCCATGAACTCTTGTGGGTCCTCTCCCATCTTGGCCATGAAAATTTGGAGGGTTTATTCGGGTGAAGTCTAGAACTCGGCGATTGTTGTGAACCCATTTATGTTCACCGAAATCACCTGTGGTTCACCTGGTTTGTTATCGTCGAACCGGCCCCGGTTGGATTGTCGCTACGAATTCCAGAAGACACTTGATGGGTCTGAGGGTACATTGGGTGGTGGGGGCGGGTCGGTTGGGTGTTCTGGAGGCCCTTCTTCCGTTTCCGCATCTTGGAGGCATGGTTTCACTGAAACAAAATAGAGCACGAGTTAGGAGAATGTTTTGGGAATTGAACTTCAACACACGATAAGAAGTATGAATAAAAGGGAATTTTCCTAATGCGTCTCGTAGCCTCCCGTCATAAGTGAGCGCTTTACACCCATAAAGGGACTCTACTTGAAGCGGCTTTTAGACATCTAGAAACTCTAAAACTAGTGCTCTAATACCAAGTTTTCACCACCGAGTCAATACCCTAAGCGAGACCACGGTACTTGGAGTCACAAGTAATCCCTAACCAACCCATGAGGTCTTCATAATCTTTGGTAATTTGAGTAAACATATGAGGAAGCTTTAAATAATAAACTCATTTAAGAAAGAAAATATGGTAAATATTCATACAGCGAAAAACAATGCGAATGTCTTGAGTCTATGCGAAAGCCATCTACAAATGATGAGTTCTTCCGGGACAAGCCCCTAAGTAAATCTAAAGTCTAACTTAAATAAATAACTTAATAATAAATATCATCCTCTCGAAAGATGAGGACTCACGGTATGTTTGCTGATATCATCGGAAGGAAATCGTCTAACGCGATACTGAAATTTGAGAACTGCTGTATCATGATATGATACAACATAGAAGGTATCTTGTCGGTACTTGGGAGAATGTGCCCTAAGTATGTGAGAGATAATATAAACATGTAGAAATAAATAACTAAATTGAAATGACATGAAATGACCCGATTGAAATACTAAAAGGCCGAACAAGCGAATATATAGCGTATGGTCAATGTGACCACTGGATGATGGTCATAAACATGCCACGAATACGAGATACTAATGCAACTAAACGCACGGAACTATAATGAGCGAGTAAATCTAAAAATTGTGCGAGTGAGCTAAATTGAAACTATCTTCGACTTGTGGGGGAGAGTATGTCGACATATAACCATGTGAGCTAAACATGGAGTCTGATATATACACCCCATTGGTAGGACCCAAAATACCTTGCTAGGGTATAGAGGCATGAAATTGGGTGATCACAAGTGCAGGGCCATAGGGCTAATAAAATAACATACGGTGGCAACGTAGTTTGGGATACGGTGTGTTGGAACCCAGTACGCTGGTGCTAAGGCCTACTCACTGAATAGTCCTAAGTGACTACTAAGCCCCGATAACTCAAAAGCTTGGGGTCTAAGACTAAATGAGGATACCTATCTGGAAGTACCTAAGAGTCTTATCGGACCGGATTACATGCTTGGTGTTCTAGGGCGGCTAGAGGCGCTTATGCATGGAAGCGCCATAGCAGTCTAAAGAACAAACTAAAATCTAATACTGATATTTGAGTCTAATAGCGATAGCCCAGGAGGCACCACTAATACCTCAAGAAAAGAGAGCGTAGTCAAGGCGGTCAGCGGCATTTCTAAAAATGTTGAACATGCTAACATTCGGCTGCTTGGACTAGCATGCATCTGTCTGAGATTTCAACTAATATTAATAATATGGGAATCCCAACGGTAGCATCAAGCAACATGAATAACTACTCAATTATGTAAGACTCTATATTATTGCATTCAAAAGCTAGGGCTAAATCATTTTACAAGAAGCTAGTTTCCACATGATTTCTAAGAATTTGGAAAATATAGCAGGTAATATCGTGGATAATATTCCACCTAAGAATTTATTGAATTACTGTATGAAAACTTTCTAAATTTCAGAACCTCGGGAGCTTATAGCGATGAAGATTATGGAAGGGTTGTGGGGACACGAGGGAAGAACAATTCTCTTATTAAATTCCCGATACCACGGTGATGAAATCCCTAGAGAAAATCCCTTGAGAATCTTGGTGCGCCCATAGCGTGCGGAATTCGTACAAGTAATATAGTGGCTCCTTTTAAAGAACCGAAATATCGAACCTACAGGGACAGGACCAATTCAGCTAACTATCTTGTTCAAGTGTGATATTAAATACGCAAGTGTTGATTAGAAAAGTTTTCGATATGGTTTAATTAAGTCTAATTGTGGTCAACGAAATATTGAATTCACTCTGAAGCAACATAGAGTTAAAAGCAGAATAATCATGTGCTACTAAGAATTGCAATGGTTAAGTATGAAATTATCAATTGTGGGTACCTGCATAATTAGAGTTTCATGTTCATGGCCTTTCTAACCTCTAAACACAACAAACTAGCCTCACTACTCCATTAAGAGCGAGGATGCTAATTCTGGTTCGTGGGCCATTAATTATGTGGATGTGGTTTGTGGGACTATGATTAAGGACTCTCGTACTCCTAATCATGCGACTCAACTTAGCTTCACAACTACTTCTTTGAGTGGTTATGTGATAATTCTAAGTTGGTGTCTTGCTAACTTCCGTTTTATCAACCAAGCAATGTATTAGGTAGCAATTTCTATCCTAACACAAATTATATCGTGAATACAATCATGCTCCCTACATTCTCTTGTTACGGCCTAAGTAAATGCTTTCTCAAGCATGTTACTAAGTTTACCGTGTATTTTTTTCATGGTGATCAATTATAGAAACAACCAATAATTCAGATTGCAAGACAAAACAACAATCAATAACTTAATTCCAACACAATTTCATAAAAACACAATAATAACTCATGGCTACAACCCTAAAGGAAGGGTTCTAGCCACGCATGTTACGTATAATTACAAGGAAAAGTTGTTAAAGTAACATACTTACAAGAGGTGGTAGAAAGAGAAGAGGAATTTGACACCTAGGTGAGTTCTCCCACTTCTCCCTTCACTCCTAGGTGGTTTTCCAGAATAAAATCGTGACTAAATGGTTTTAGGAGCTAAGGGACCTGTTTATAGTAAATGAGAATCGTGCAAAATTAAGCACAATCGTGGAATGGCTCACGTGTCACGGAGTGTATCGCGAACCTTTGTCTCCCGTGACACGGAGGTAACGCGGAGGAACACTGAAATTGCCTCGGGATGCCAAGATCTGGGTTGTCGCTGGCAGTGGGCCTGTTTGCTCATGCGGCGCGATGGCATGTATTTGGCCATGAATCGCAGCGTGGCACGGCCGGCGCGCATGCCTGCCCTTCTCTCGCGCTGGCATGGGCGTAGCACCTTGGGCGCGGCACATGCACAGCGTGTCACACTGCCTGGCGCGGCTCGCCTTGCCAAGGCATGCTCCTTGCCGACTTTTGCAAATTGCTCCCGACTCCATTCCTTTACTTCTCCAACTTATAAATTAGTTCCTCAAATTCATTAAACCTACAAGAAGGACTAATCATGTTGGTTAGTACATATATTCACATTATAAAATTACATGAAAATGTATATAATTAATTAGCTAAACAAGACTAAATTAAGTTATAAAGCATCACTCGGGCATGCTATTTTGCCCGAGATCACAAACCCACACTTAAAGTCTTGTTCGTCCTCGAACAAACCTTTTACATCTCATGCATATGGAGACTCACACATAGCTAATTTAGCAAAATAATTCAAGCTACGGGTATAATGATTGTGTAAGATAGCAAGCTAAACATAGAGCATGCACGATTTAATCATTGAAATGTAATACAACTCGTTAAGACTTCTTAACCTCAAGAATCGACTCTCAATATCAACAAACTCATACAAATCAATTGATCAAGAAATCCAACATAAATTATATCCTTCATTCAACATGTGCCCTCACAACAAGATATTACCCATTTTAATTGCAAATTTTTTTTAAATCACATGTATGGGTAATTGAATAGAATTATGCTCACTCACGGGGACACATGCATCATGTAATAACCCATAAGCTTGCCCTTAGTTTTTACTCCACTAATTTAAGGATGTATGAATGTAAGATCAAGTAGGACTTTTAGGTTCTAGTGTAGCTAAGGGACGGGTAGGTACTTCTGGCAGTAATAGTGACTATCTTCCCTAAGCGCTTTTAATATATCACGCCCTCATTACGAACTTCCCTTCTCTTACTTTTCCTTTATCTCTTTTGACTTTCCTTTTCCTCTTGTGTTCCCCATTTCTTTAAGCACTCTTAGCTTATTAGTAAGGGATTCTATAAGTACTTTTCATTAATTTGTCTTCTTACTCCCTACTAATACTCATGAACAACCAGTACCCTTGACCTTTCTCACTTTTACCAACTATTGCTTTCTTCTTTTCATTCTTCTCACTCCTTTACTCTTTGATTTTTTCCTTTAAGCGCTTAGGAGTTTTGGATCAAGCTCAAGGCTCAATGAAAGAAAAAGGATTGAGCTTATGTTGCGGCTATCAAAGAATAGGCTCAAGGCTCAATGGGGCTAACTAAGTTCTATTCAAGGTAGGTAAAGTGTGGATTAAATATTTGGCTCATTCAAAGATGCTAAATCATTTCTACAACACACATCCTTCATTTCGTTTTATAAACACACCAGGCAAGTTCTAGAAACTCCATAATAGCACAGAATACTCAAAAACCTTACATTCATGGCACATGCTCAATTCAAGACACATTAAGCAGCCTCTTAACTCATTAATCACGAGAATTCAACATTAAACTTCAATCATATTGAGTCAAATTCAAGAGCCCTAAATATGCTCAAACAAAGTTATCCACTTCTTACATGCTTCAACACTAAACACACTTGTATCTTACAATCATGTATAGCACATAACAAGAACATCAAGCCATCAATCGACTATAGGTTCAAAAACCAAAACCTATTGACTAATTTTCCTCAAGGCAGTGATAAATCCATCCATAAATGCAAACGATTTCTTTGACTAAAAACATTATATACACACAAAGAATTTTTTAATTCTTCGATTCAAGACCCCGTCGGAAAAAACCGAAAAAAGAAAAACCAGCAGGGTTATGAATTCATGCTTGACTCACAATTTTTCAAATTTCTCACCCCGTCGGAAAAAGAGCGAAAAGAAAAACCAACGGGTGATGAATTCATGCTTGACTCACAAATTTTTTTTCAAATTTCTCACACATTTCTCACAAGCATTCCATTCACCAAAAATCGTTAAGCACAAAAATTTTGAAATTTCCCTCATGACTTAAATCTGCTATGTCCTCATAGCATGAAATTAAGTCAAAAGATGAGAAATACTCCCTGATCATATGCCAAGCTAAAAGCATGCTTTCTTCAAGTTCTCATATGTGGGTGTTTTACCCACACTTCTTCTACTCCATGCTTTTTAGCTTCCTCCTTCTCGGGTACTCGGACTTCCCTTCCATACATTGTAACTTCCAACCAAAAACACAAACACAATGAAAATAACAAAATCATACCAACAAACAAAATCATAAGTTGTACATGTGGTACTCTTGGGTTGCCTCCCAAACGGCGCCTTATTTTACGTCGACGGCACGATGTGGTTGTCCTTTTCGGGACATCCTCATGCACAGGTTCCCTTTCAAAAACCATCTCCTTTTCTTTTGAATTTTAGAGGGAAACAGCCTCCCTTCATGTTCCTCTTTCTTGGTCAACTTCTTCACAATTTGAAGATATAGCTATCGGACTTCATTTGAACACTTGTCATTACAACTGGCCCATGAACTTTGTGAATCCTCCACCCCACACTCATCCTCGACAACACTAACGACAAAGGTTTACGTAGTGTGTGGATGGGTTCATTTCTTGGTATACTTGAAGAGTTCTTCTTCATCACTCGACCCTCCTTTTCGGAGTCCCTACTCTCAAATCAATCACCACTCCTCCGGTGGCCAAGAATGGCCGTCCCAAGATTAAGGGTACTGGTCATCAACACGAAAATCTAAGATGATAAAATCAGCGAGGTATAATTATGCTTACCTACTTTGATGAGAAGGTCCTCTATTATTCCATCGGGTGTCACTCGCGACTTATCCTTGGTGCGGCATCAACCTTGTTGGCCTCGGTTTCCCAATCCCGGGGTGTTAAATAAAGATAAGGGAATTAGATCCCTTTAAATCACACAAAACTCGTAGCACCTCAGCTTTACCAATTTGTATGGGGAGGGTAAAACTCCCGGAGGCCTTTGAGCATTCAGCCGGAATCTTGCTCGATTACCCTGTGGCTTTGCCTCCTCGGTTAGTGCTACGGTGCGGACATCCACTGGCTAACCTTCACCATCACGTCTTCAAGTATTATTTAGCATACTTGGGCATTCCACACCAAAACATCAATAAGAGGCAAATTTATGTGAAGTTCTTTGAAACTCGTAAAGAACTTTTTGAAGCATTCCTCCTCCTTGCTCTTTACGAATTTATGAGGAATGGTGGTGGTGTTCTTTGTCTTAGATACAATGAAGATTGTGCATTTTTTCCGGCCTACGATTTTCTCGATTGTCGGTGGATGGTCTGGTCTAACCAACTCGAGTTGCACCTCCTTTCTTTTCTCTGGTGGCCCTGCATCGGCTAATTTATCTTCTCGGATCGATGGCATTGATGTGTTGGGGGGTTAGGATACGTATTCGCTTGGTAATCCCCCTTGCGATATCATGTTTTGAGAAGTTGTTATCTGACCCACTTGTTTTTCAAGATTGCGGGTGGCCACTTGCCGATTCTTTAAATCCGTTGCCATCCTCGCGATTCTCATGCTTGATGCAGGTCTGCTCCATGATTTTTACCCAATGTTTCCTCCAATCGCTGCTCAATTTCCCATCATTCTGCACAATGCAGCGTCTTGTTGTTGTTGGGTTGCTGATAATTCTGCTTTTGGTTTCCACCCCAAGAAAAATTGGGCCTTTGCCGGTTTTTGTTGGAGTTGTTTCGAAAATTATGATTTTCAGCTTGCACATTCCTAACAAAATTGGGCGATTCCGAATTGTCTCCACAAGATTACGCATTGTGCCAGTATTACCTTAAATTTACTGCCCAGCTAGGAGCTTATTTGACGCATTAACGACCCATTGTTGTTGGTTCATACTCAGTTTTATTGAGCGAGTCATCATCTGATCTTGGAACGAAGCTAAGCTATGTTTGCTTGAGCATTCATTCCATCTACCTCTAACAACCACGATCTCTTTCTTGCCCCTCTCGATGACTCTCTTTGGCACTCTAGATTTCCTTGAGCAATTACGTTCAACAAAGTGTACAACTCATCATCGTCTTCTCCAAGGCTTGCCACCCGATGCATAGTCTAGTAGTATTTTTGTGTGTGGGTCCAGACATTATACAAAGGTATGGGCCAGCACTTCATTTGATTTTTGGTGATGGGGACAATCTCTCAATAATGACTTGAATCTTTCCTAGCCAAATATAAATTCTCATGAGGCTTACGCCAAAACTCGGTATTTCACTTCTAAACTTTGCGGTCTTGCACAGAAGGAAAGAATCGATAGGAACTTCTTAGCAAATCATTCCACGCGAAGTTACACGAGGTTCGGTGGCTCAGCCTTCCAACCAGTTTTTTGCCTCTCCCAACAACAATGAAAATGGGAAGAGGGTCAGCGGACATAATGCGTGGACACGCCGGTGGGGACAAACGTGTCACTAATCTCTAGAAAGTTACGTAGTCTTGCTGCGGGTCCTCGTGTGCCATCCCGTTGAATTGACCACTAGAATGTAGCAGTGCACCATGTTGCATTTTTAGCTCAAAGTTCCCTCCGGGGAGCTCTAGGTTTATGGATACTAGAGTTTACATTAGTCGCTTGTGGGATTGCCACTTGGCGAATGCATTGCCATTGCTTCCGGTAACAATTGTGCTTGTCCTGCGGGTTGTTGTTGTTGTACCTTTTCTTGAAGTCTCTTCAGCTTTTGCTCTAGCGCTACTCTCCTTCGCAAATGGATTTTACGTTCGAGTTCCAGCAACGGTTCCCACAAGCTCTCTATTTTTAGCCAGCTCGGCAAGACAACTGTCACTGCAATAAGTCGAGACTAAGACCAAGTTTCTCAACACTTAAGGAAATTTAAAATCACACAAAAGCAGATAAATTATCAAAACAGTAGAGTCCCCAGACAACGGCGCCAAAAAGCTTTTGTTGCGCCCCGCAGCGTGCAGGTCGTACAAGTAATAGTATAGCTCTTTTTTAAGAACCGAGAAATGTGGAACCCACAGGGGCTGGACCAATTGACTAACTATCTAGTTCAAGTGTGATATTAAGTACCGCAAGTGTTGATTAGAAAAGTTTTCGATATGGTTTAATTAAGTCTAATTGTGGTCAACGAAATGATACGAATTCACTTAGAGGAGCAACATAGAATTAAAGCCAGATAATCATGTGCTACTACGAATTGCAATGGTTAAGTATGAAACTATCAATTGTTGTCTCACACTTAATTAGAATTGCATGTTCATGGCCTTTCGAACCTCTAAACACGACAAACTAGCCTCACTACTCCATTGAGAGCGAGGATGCTAATTCTAATTTGTGGGCAATTAATTATGTGGATGTGTGGTTTTACGTGGATATGATTAAGGACTCTCGTACTCCTAATCATGCGACTCAACCTTAGCTTCACAACTACTTTATGAGCGGTGATGTGATAATTCTAAGTTGGTGTCTTGCTAACTTCCCATTTTATCAACCAAAGCAAATTAGGTATATTTCTATCCTAACACAAATTATATCGTGAGATACAATCATGCTCCCTACATTCTCTTGTTCTGGCCTAGGTAAATGTTTTCTAAGCCTAAGTTTAACGTGTATGTTTTCATGGTGATCAATCATTAAAAAAACCAATAATTAGAGCATAGATAACAACAATCAATAACTTAATTCCAACACAATTTCATAAAAACACAATCATAACCATGGCTTCAACCCTAGAGGAAGGGTTCTAGCCACGCATGTTAAACCATAATTACAAGGAAAAGTTGTTTAAGTAACATACTTACAGAGGTGGTAGAAGAAGAGGAATTTGACAAACCCTAGATGAGTTCTCCCACTTCTCCCTTCACTCCTAGGTGGTTTTCGAGAATAAAATGGTGACAAAATGGTTTAGGGCTAAGGGACCAATTTATAGTAAATGAGAATCGTGCAAAAATTAAGCCTATCGTGGTATGGCTCCGTGTCACGGAGTGTCGCGAGCACTGCCTCCACATGACATGGAGAGTAACCCAGCGGAGGAACACTGAAATTGCCTCGGGATGCCAAGATGCCGAGGTTGCTGCGCTGGCTGGCGTGGCCTGTTGCTCATGCGGCGAGTGGCATGTAAGCGGCTGGCGCGCGAATGCACTTGGCGTGGCACGGTGCTGGCGCGCATGCTTCCTACCTGCAAGCTGCCTTCTCTCGCCTGGCATGGGCGTGGCACGGCGGCGCGGCTCACACACGGCGTGGCACCTGCTTGGCGCGGCTTGACCTTGCCCGAGCATGCTCCTTGCCGACTTTTGCAAATTGCTCCCAAACTCCCATTCCTCTACTTCTCCAACTTATAAATTAGTTCCTCAAATTCATTTAAACCTACAAAACAAGGACTAATCATGTTGGTTAATACATATATTCACATTTATATAAAATTACATGAAAATGTATATAATTAATTAGCTAAACAAGACTAAATTAAGTTATAAAAAGCATCACTCGGACATGCTATTTTGCCCCGAGATCAAATACGGAGAAGAAAAGTTGATTGCCTAACCACGCTCTGAGTTTTTGAGAAAATTCTGATGCGCTTACGAGGAAATGAGAGGAATGAAGTATATCGTCGATTACCCCTCTAAATTCCTTCACATAACCCAAGACGACATAGTTTAGGGGTTAAAAGTGGAAATTATTAAAATATCCCTAGAAAAAAATGGAAAAGCGTGGATAGGGACCAACGGGCCTTAGAACGGGTCTTTGGTCAAAACCACGACCCATTGGAACCAATGGGTGGTCTGGGTCAAAAAATTGAAACTCAGGAATGGGACCACGGGATACCACAACTCATTAGGATAACCAACGGGTCATTGGTACCTCATTGTCCTTTGGTAGGAAAATATGGGCCCTAAGACAAGGGGCAACACAATGACTCATTGGTAGAACGTGGGTCGTTGCATCAACTTTCGTTGACAACAACTGCTTGGGACACGGAACTTTGTTACGGGTGGTAGCAGTGGCTCGTTAGTAGGGACCACGAGCGCGTTAGTTCACTCATTGCTTCTAGGAAAAGTCGGGTAGGTTTTGGGCAGTTCGACGGATGACGGGACGACTTGTTACTTCTTCCAATGAGTCACCCTTTGCCTCATTGGTTCCCAGAATAATCTGTAGGCGACTATGACTCGAGACAACAACCCATTAGAGGTGACCACGATCCGTTTTTTGGGTTACGCAATAAAATATTCTAGTTTCCCCTTGGTTTCTTGAAGTCTTGAGTTTGGTCTAGGAAGGTTTGGGGTGTTATTATTGCACGATCCAAGTATGATCAATTCAAGAACAATGAAGAAAATCTCAAAGTAAGTCGTGGATTTGATCTCCAAGTAGTGTTAGGAAAACCAAAAATCACGTTTGCAAACTAACGAATCAATCTACCTAAAGAAAATAACCACAAAAGTATTTATACAAATAATTGGAACCTTTCTTAGAATTAGCAGGGGAACTACTACGAGATGTCCCTACGAATCGTAGCACGAAGCTAGAAGTCGTAGTTTTTGTTCGTAGTATGAAGCTACAGTCTAGAAATCGGTTAAGCCACGAGTAGGTACGACTTGGTACAATGATGGTACAAGTCATATATTTCTATCGTGGTATGATCTTGTGAGAAATGCGGCATCCTATGATGTTTTCCATGAGTCATTGGTACGATTCGTACATTCATGTTATGACTTATTTGTCTCTACTTATACCTTGGGATCTACCAACTTGACACATTTTACGGAATTCACCACGCGGCTCCTTGGTATGAGTCGTACGTTGTTATCATGACCCGTGTCTTCGGTTGTACTAGGAACTCGAGGCTAGTGCACAACCTGAGATTTTCACGACTCTTTGGTATGACTCATACCAAGGAGTCGTACCCAGCTAACACTAGTGCATCTCCTTTGTATTTTATCACGAATGTCGAGTGCGACTTGTACCACTAAGGTACATCTCATGTTGAGATCTCTGCACTTGGACCATTTTAAGACTTTTTCTATACTTTTGAAATTCAACTCCAAAACCTAATTTTTACAATAAGGTAAAAGAACCTCATATACGTATAAACATACCTAAGACCAAGCATCTTTTCTATGTTTTAAGCATTGAAAGTCTTTGTAAACCCACAACACATCCACACCCCGGGACACACAAGATCAAGAGAGGAGAAATGCACTCATTCTCACAAAGAATTTCTCAAATTAAGAAAGGCCACAACTGCCATATGCTTACCCATTTACTCAAATTCCTTTCTCCTTGGATATCCAGGGTTGAGATCACATAAGGGCTTTCTAAGCTTGTAAAAAAGAAAGTTAAGGGTTTGGTAGGATACAATTTTTTGGCATTTAGTAGCTCATTACCATCCTTGAACACTTCATCATTTTTCCACAATCTTTTTGCCTTTTTGAAGCCTTCTTTTCTTTCCTTCTATTGTTTTGGGAACTTTTCACACCCTAAAGTGTTTTTGTGAGCTCAAAGTTCATTTTTCTATTTGCATTTTTTCTTTTTCTTCTTTTGAACTCATTGCTCAATTACACCTTGGGATATGGCCATTCATTATTTTTTGGCCTATTTCTGTCTTCCCTTCCTTATCACCCCCAACTTACACTTTTTGCTCATTGTTCATTATATTTGAAGTGTCGAGGCTAGGTCAAAAGAGGTCAACTTGAGAATTATCTTTGAGCTTTCGTTGCGGTTGATAAAAAATGGATCAAAAGGCTCAAAGTGTGAGACTAGAGATACATGCATCATTTGGTAGATCTCTTTAGGCATAAGTGGCTTGTGAAGTACAAAGAAGACGTAAGTTAAACTCTACAACCCATAGTCAATCCTATATTAAGGCACAAGTAGCAAAGCAAGTTTCTAAGTGTGATCAAATCAAGTGAACAAGCAATTTTCCTCTCCACAAATTGACACATGGATATCAAAATGACTAACACACCACTCTCAATTAGGAATAAATTGCCAACATTTTCATGTTCATAGATAAGGATATACAACTCAATGTCGAAACAACTGGCAAAAATTTCGAAGGGGAGCATTATTTCCAAAAATTAGCATAAGTATGCAAAATAGCTCAATTACCCACCACAACAAGTCAAAAATAATTTATTCATCCTAAGACAACTCAATAAAGTAGGAAATTTGATGCCCTTAAGAATGTTTCTAGAAATTCATCATTGGGCCCATGCACTACAATACTTAACTACTTTTATTTTGCCAAATTCAGCGAAAGTAATCCTCCAAGAAAGAGCGGGTAGCCAAGAAAACCAAGGAGGGTTCTACAATAAAGAAAAAAGAAGCTAATCTAAGAAAAGAAAAAGAAAGCTATACTAGAGCGAAAGCTATAAAAAATAATGGACTAACTTGGATCATAAATACACATAAAGTAACTCATTCAAATGAATACTATCATACAAATCATTGTTTGATAAAATCGGGCATTATAAAAAATACATCAACATCCAAAATGTCCACCCCTCTAAAAATACGGTGTCCTCAATGCATAAACAAAACAAAGTATGGGGACAGAGAATTGTAAAAGCTTCTGTAGCGCTCGAATCACACTACGCTTATCATCTGTGGTGGTAAAGAAGGGTTGGCCTTAGTGTCATGGGCACTACCTCGAGTGAGCGAACGGGGAGGCTACAATCACTCTCTTGAGACCTGCGCCCTTGCTAGGAGTAACTCATGATAAGCAGGTGGCGCCTTAGGTGCGGAGTGTTGCCACTGCCTCTCATGGTAGGGCCAAGAATGATCACGCCCAAATTACACCCTTGTAATAAAGTATAAAACGATCATTGTCAAATATAGTAACTCAACATAGGTTAGAGTCGATCCCCACGAGGGAATAGAGAAGAAATAATATGTCAATGATGAGTAAATCAACTAGTAGTCAATATTTCAGAAAGGGGTTGCAAATAAAAATAAGGTAATTCTAAAAAATGATTAAGTTGTTATCAAATTAATGAGACAAAACTAGGATTGTGTTCTCCATGATTTCATACCATAGTAGACTTATTTTATAGTGATCTATCCACGGTGAATTTTGTGTAAGATTGATGATTAAGTTCATCTAATGTTCTCGACCTACATATATGAAGTTCACTTAAATCCTCTTGGATTTTAGGTCTGTATATTTTTTCCTCGACATAAGTCCTGGTTAACTCTCTTCGGTTAGAGTTTAAGTTAATTGGATGAGGGTTGGTAGACTCAAATTTCCATTGTTATTCTCTTTTTCTAACTTCAACCTCTTTGGTCCAGCAAGTTGATGATAATGGGTACTTCAAAATCAACATCACAATCTAATATCATCAAGCCTGCCGAATATGAATCTCTCCACTCTGACTAAACATCAATCGTTATACTCGTGGCCTTTTGCACATTGGAGTCTACCATTAATAGCCGCATTGTAGTCGATGCAGGGGATCCCAAGCCCAGTTCATATCTTGTCAAAGGCATCAAATTTATGCTTGCTCTCGAGATCACATAATGCCTTATAAAAATTTAGGGCTCCAATAATACGGGGATTATAAAAGGCGTAGTTCTTCAGCACTACGCACTAAAGTATGATGTAATTCTATAGTGGTGAAGGTTATCCTCACGGATCAAAGCTTATTGTTACGTTTTGGTTACTAGCTCCTTCATGAGCTTTGCATATCTTCGCATTTGTTCCAATTCTTCCACAAATGGGATATTGATAGATAGATGTTTCAACATAGAAATAAACTTGTAAGAAACTTTCATCTTTAGTTTCTTCTTAAGGTGTTGGGAAAAATTTGTCTTGGAATTCGTGTATACATATTTTAACTTTCTTTAGCTTTTTCCTTTTTGGGCTCTACCTTATTCTCTTTCATTTGTGATCCCTTATCAATGCGCTCTCTTTACCACTACCCGTGAGAATAACACCTTTTGCAATGCCTTCCTTCATGGAGCATTATACCGGTGGGATGATGACCCCTTGGACCTAGTGGCACATCGCGGGTCTCATTGCTTTGACACAGTGGTGGGTCGTAACTCTCAATCTTTGAGCGCTCGATAGTATGTTGTTCCTTTCTTTTGCATCGACTAGGTCTAGAAAGTTTTCTTCTTCATTGGTATCCATTTTGGGCATTGGCACTGTGGTGGTGTTCCAACTTCTTGTTAGCACTTACCACTATCATGTCTTTGCTTGAAAACTACTAATATTTACCTTATTTGCTACTCCAAGCTGTTGATAAAAGATGAATGTGATTCCACCAACTTACAAAAGCTAGAAATCTCTTCACTGCATTTTGTCAACACGATTATATGGACTCGAGCTTTGTTAGCACTTGATTAAGTATGGCTTCCACGTTAGAATCTCTATCATCACTTGTCGATGGTCCCTTGTTTCTCCAATTGCCTTATTCTCCACCATTTAACCTAATATATCATAGTTATTATCCTTATAATAGTTAAAGCCTTGATTAGCGTGGCTATGTTTCCAAGTGCCTTGATTAGGCACTTGGATGTAAGCAAATTCCACACGATTGATAGTTAGTCAAATCAACCTCTTCTTCATAATTAGGGTAATAGTCATCATCACAGGTGTCCTTCCTTGCATATGGCCCAGATTGCACCCATACGTGCGTTCATTGGTCAAGTACTTGGTGATCGGTTCCATTTGAGCTTTTATACGGGCCATGTCTTGATCACATTCCATATCTCTCCTTTATAGTTCTGTTGTTATTCCTCTTGAGTGTCATGACTTCGGTTGAGACTCAATGATGCACCAGGCCTTGTTGGTCTTTAAAACTTGTCAAGCATCTCATTAGCCTCTTTAAAAGTGTGAGCCAAAAATTGAGCCTTCTACCATGTTGTCGGCAATCAACTTGTTTGTAGAGTTGAGTGACTTGTAAAATATTTCCGAGAAGGACTTCGTCTAGAAAGATTATGATTTGACACTTCTTTAGTTTCTATATTGTGAGCCACATCTCATGCGAGAACCTCCCCCACGGTTTCTACGAAATTGTTTTATCTTATCCCTTATTTGAATCATCTGTGATGGTGGAAAGAACCCCATTAAGAAATCTGTAGTTGATGTCGCTCAAATTACACATTGTAAATGAGATATAAAGCGGTCAATGTCAAATAGATCCCAACCGGGAGTTGGGGTCGAATCCTGAGAATATGATGAGAACTTATGATGAGAACTTTAGTGAATGCATTTGGCTAATACTATTGGCTTACTTATTTCCTGGGGGGAAGGTTTGAAACACAAAATAATGAAAAGTAGTAGAACTAATGAGTAGACTCTTGATTTAATTTTGATTGTATTTAATAAGTGAGTTGGCTAGGATTGTATTCCCCATGACTTCATAACCACAAGGATTTTATACTAGCGATCTATTCCGGAGTTTAGCATTCAATATTGGTAAGTTAACTTCACCTAAATAGTTGGTCCTCAATCTAGATGATTATCACCACCCAACTTGATTCGTATGCGGGTGTATACTTAATTAACCCTTACCCTTAATATCGGATTAGCTATTCTTGGACAAGGTAAAACTATTAGATGAGGGTTGATAGCCTCAAATCCCCATTGTTAATCCCTTTTCCCATTCATCACCCCCTTGATCCGGTGAGTAAGAATAAGGTAAATTCCAATGCTTGCAACCGTTAAGAAGCAATTAAAACGAAGGGAAAAAAATACATTCATAAACCCCATTGAAGATTCACTAAGTATTTACCTATGTGTGTTAATTCATCATGGTTCCCACAACCCTAGTTATAGGTTTAGCTACTCATAATTGAATAATCACAATTATAAATTAGAGAAGAAATCATAATTGCAACTTACAATGATTCGTAGAAGAAACCACTACTCGTATCGAATAAATCAGCAAAATAAAAGAACAAAACTCCAATGTTGTTTTAATCCTCAAAATCAAGAACAAAATTATAAACTTCGTTTCTTGAACCTTGATGGTAGTCCACAACACCCAAAACTAATGTTCAAAATTGTAAAAGTTAAACTGTATTGTAAAAATAAACCTAAATAAAGTATTTATAGTCTTAAATAAAACCTTTCCTAACTAAAAATGAAATCCAAGTTGGCAGTGGAAATAGGCCAGGTAACAGCTTGTTAGGTCTCCTAACGAGTCATGGCTTGCATTAGTAAGTTGTTCTCGGCAGACTGCTTCTTCAGGCGATGGGTTATCTAATGACTCGTCAAGCAGAGCATGAGTCGTTAGGTCCCTTGTGGCTACTGATCCCCAAAAGCTCCAATGTACTTGACGGGTATCCCTAGTATCTCACGACGAGTCGTCAAGTCTCCCGATGACTCGTTGAGTCCTTTGTTACATCCCTGATAGTTTTTTCAGCAATTTTTCTTCCCAGTCATCATGACTCTCATAACGACTAGTTACTAGACATAATGAGTCGTGCCTTCAACTTATTGTCTGCACTAGTTTCTTGCACTTAGCACTTGATCTCTTCCCATGACTCTAGGAACGAGTCGTCCAATGAGACGACGACTCGTTACCTGACTAGCAGTTCACACTTGGTCCAAATTTTGCCTTACTTTGCCCATTTCATATTCCGAACCTATTTTCCTGCAATACTCAACAAAAACACATTACATCCACACAAACATACCCGAAATTTGCATATCTTCTTAGTTTTAGGTGTCGAAAGTGGCGTAAAATCATAGCACATCAGCAGTCAACTTTTGCCAGGTGGTAATGGACTTATCTAGAAACGAAACAACCTGAGCCTGATAGCTTCTTGTGTCACCTTGGAAGTCTATAAGAATTACATACTCCAGTGAAATTCATTAAACGCTGATTGGGATTTTCTCCACTCAGTCTTTTGAATAGCCCTTTCATGCTCAGTAGTTGAATCATTGTGCTAGTAATGTCGAATTTAGCATTTAATGGTAGAGGGGGTGACACTATTGCTCTGGTGAAGCCTGATCACGCCCAAATTACACCTCGCAATAAAGTATAAAGTAGTCATTGTCAATATAGTAACCCAACTAGATTAGGGTTGATCACACAAGGAATAGGGAAGAAATAATATGTTAATGATGAATAAATCAAACGATAGTCAATATTTTGGACGGTGGTTGAAAATAAAAAGAAAAAGTACTTCTAAATAATTGTTGAGTTGTTATCAAATTTATGAGACAAAACTAGAATTGTGTTCCCCGTGATTTCATAACATAGTAGGCTTATTTTATTAGTTTTCTATCTGGTGAATTTTATGTAAGATTGGAAATTAAGTTCATCTAACGTCTCTCGACCTACATAGATGAATTTCACCTAAATCCTCTCGGAATAAGTCTTGGATTAACTATCCTCGGTTAGAGCTCAAGTTAATTAGATAAGGGTTGGTAGTCTCAAATTACCACTATTATTCTCTATCATAACTTCAACCTCTTTGGTCGAGCAAGTTGAAGATACACACAATTAAATATTAAGACCATGTATACCTCCGGGCTCCATTTTCATCACATCTAGCCCCTTCGGGTCATACCGTGGTCTATAGTCAACCACCTCTTCATCAATCCATTGCAGCCTCATATATTGGGCCAAGAGACCTCCAAAACTAAATCTTTTCCCTTTCTTCACCCTTGCCCTCCTCAGCACATCCTTGATTATTGCCCCAATATTAACTGGCCTCCAAGTCATCACAGAGAACAAAAAGACAAACTCTCTCCCTCGTTACATGAGTCACATTCTTCCCAAACACCAAACAAGAACAAATAGTTTTTAGCCATATTCTAGCCTCCCTGCTCATATGTGTATAAGGAAAAGACATGTGATACCCGTACTATTGGTGGTGGGCCCACCTTGCAACCAAATTTGTGTCACTGAGAGTATATCTAATTTCTCTATGAGGGGGGGGGGGGTCTTCAAAATAAGGTCTTTGAATGGTTGTGGATCTATACTAGGCGTACCAAGTAATCTATTCAAAAAAGAGGGTGAAAAGTTCACAATTTGCCTCTAATCTTAACTTGGTTTGACCTCTCATTCGGATCCCAATTCACTAAACATTACCTCACTATATTAAAATTACATTCCCCCAGATTATTAAACACAAAGTCCAACCCAATAGTATGTATTCTATCAACAATATGGGGAAATTCATATGCCAAGATATCTCTATCAACAAATAATTCATGAGAATATTTTGACTCCTTATGATCTTTGAACCACTTCTTCCTACTTTCTCCATGACCCAACGGAGTCCATAATGCCTTGGTGGTTGTGGTGGCATTCTTGCATCCTCATTGGGTACTTCTTGAGTTCCCTTTGACCTCTTGTTTCCATGTCTTGAACTAGCCACACCTTTCTCCTTGCTAGTTTTTGGAGCCATTATTGGTGAAATTTCAAGAAAAATGATGTTCGCTGTAATTTGGGTGAATAAGTTTGGAAGAAATTGTGAGAAAGATGAAGTTTAAAGAATAATTTTGAGAAAAATAGGGGTTTGCGGTAGTGGTGAGCTGAAAAGTGAGGAGAAAAATTAGGTTTTGCTCTTTTAACACTCCTTGGGTCGGGTTTGACCCGCTTGACCTGTAACTTTTTGTGTGGGAATTACCTCGCCGTGGCGTGCCTCTCCCTACACTAGATTGGCACCGCGTCATGCCAAATCGTACACAGGAAATGATGTGCATCGCGCCAGCCTGTGTACTGCTTAATTTTTTTGTTCCCNTCAGCTTTCTCTCCCAAGGGTACTCAGACTTTCCCTCAACTTGCCCCATTTTTGATAGCCATGCTTGAAAATACTTTTGTGGTTTATGGCTTAATTCCTACACACTTGAACAAAGACATCAACTCTAAAAAAGTCAAAATTTAAATTATCTTAAATTGCCTCCCAAGCAGCACTTGATTTAATGTCACAGCATGATGCATGTATGTGATTACTCAGACATTATCAAGATACCTGTTAGGATCATGGTCACGGGAAATGACCCTCATTCTGAGGGTTAGGAATGGCGTCACTAGGCAAATTGCCCTTTTGCCTTTGATTTAGTGCTTCCGATATTTTCCCCACCTACTGCTCAAGCTGCTTTTGGAGGTCGAATGTGAGTCCACCACTTGACTCAAGATTGAAAGCTCATCCCTCATCTCTTTGATTCCTATCTCAATGGAATCAACATTTTTTATTATACGACTCATCATGTCCTGTAATCTTGTGGTTCCAGAGTCGTTTGCAGTAGGCTCTCTTGCTTTTAGAGGAACATAAACTCCATCCATCCCTAATCATTCTCGGGGGCATCTCTATTGCTCTATTGACCTTAGTCCCTATATTTGGCCACAGACCTGTCATAATTGTTATTCCTATAGTAGTTTCGGCCTTGATTTCCTTGGACTTGATGCCAAGAGTCTGGGTTAGACCCTTGGGTGTTAGTCCGGAAATCCCCCTGATTATTCACAAAATTAGCTTCCTCTTTCGCGTCAGGGTAGTGATCCTCATACCTAGGTCCCTTTTCTTAAGCATTCACTGTATGCACCCTCTGTGTCTTTAGTGAGGTTAGGTGCTTGGTGATCAATTCCAACTGGTTATCTTCTCTAATTTCTTTTATCTTATTCCTTTAGGTCTAGTGACGGGAACACACCATCCGGGTCCTGCTCTAGTAACTAAACTTTAGAGCTAATCCAACGGAAAATACAAGCTTGTCAATGTCTAAACCTCGATTAAATGGTTACCCAACTTAAGGAATAAAACTAAGAAAATAGTATAAGAGTATTGGCAAAGCTAAACACAGAAATAACCGTTCAAGAGTAACATAATTTCGACTGGTTCTAGGATAGTGTAAAGATTTAGCTACTCAAACTCATACTCCTTCCAGGAAACATGGCTCTGATGCCATTTAATGGATCGTAGAAACAACTTGGAAAGACTTGAAAGTTAATTACAAAGGCAGGAGAAAAATGAATGAAAGTACTACAAGATACTACAATTAATAATAAAGTAGAAGCAAAAATACTTACAAAGAGTTGTTTATTGATAATAAGGAATTACAGAGAATATAGAGGGAAAGATAGAGAGATTTGAGCAATATGGAAGTGAATGTAGTGTTTTTCGAATGTCCCTACTAATACAAGGGGAAGGTCTTAAATAGACATTAATATGATGAGTCAAGTAATTCCTAACTTCTATCTATTTACATGTATCCACACGTGGAAGATTTAACTTTACACGAATCATCTTAAAGGACTTACAAAGCTAACATTTATAGTAATTTCAATATGAAATCGGGATTTTGGAAAATACAAATAGCAGAAAAAGATAAATATAAAACAGCTTTTATGTACCTTTTGGACAATACGAATGGAATGTAATGCCATTCAGACTAAAAAATGTACCGTCTGAATTTCAGAATATAATGAATAACATATTTAATCCATATAGTCTTATTTCTATATAAATATTCCTTGGTCATGACTTATATCAAGGAACCTATAAACCCATTTGTAGAGCCATAGAGTTCTGATCCAAATTTACAGATGAATTAATTGATAAAACTTGGCTCTAGAGATTTTTAGGAAGTCTCAATTATGTTGCAGATTTTTATTCCAAATATTAGATAGCTTTGTAAGCCTCTTTATCAACATCTTAAGAAGGATCTAGTCCCATGGGGATTAGAGCAAACAAAGACAGTCCAAAAAATAAAATCAATAGTTCAAAAACTTCCATGTCTAGGAATACCCATCTAGAGGCATTCATGATAGTAGAAACTGACGCCTCAGACATAGGATATGGAGGCATCCTTAAAAAAAGAATCTTCCTAGAAAACCCTAAGAAATTAGTAAGATTCACTTCAGGAAATCTTGATTAATGCTCAGAAAAATTACAGCGCCATTAAAAAGGTAATTCTGACTATAGTGTTATGTATCACCAAATTTCAAGACTATTTAATAAATAAATAATTTTTACTACGGGTAGATTGCAGAGAAGCCAAAGATGTTTTACAAAAAGATGTAAAAACCTGGTTTTTAAACAAATATTTGCTAGATGGA
>JACEIK010005130.1:38190-54007 GCA_018107945.1 Datura stramonium | reverse complement strand
ATGACGTCATCTGCAAAGCTTAGGTGGTTAACTTTAGGACCTCTTTTTTCCATATAAAAACCATGGAAGAACTGATTATGGTTCAAGTTGTTCATCATTCTAGAAAGAAACTCTGCACCTAAAATAAATAGGGCAGGAGAAAGTGGGTCCCCCTGTTTAAGACCTCTGGTGGAATGAAAGAAACCATGTCTAGTGCCGTTGATGATGACTGAATACCAATTATCCGCCATAGTCCTCCAAATCATATCAATAGTAACCTCACAGAAACCCATTCTCCTGAGGACAAGGAAAGTGTAGGCCCAGGATACTCTATCGTATGCCTTCACCATATCGAGCTTGATAACCACATTAACCCCAGAATTCTTCTTCTTGATATTATGAATATCTTCCTGGGCTAACATAATATTTTCCGAAATGCTCCTTCCTTTAACAAATCCAGATTGATTAGTCGAGATTAGGCTAGGAAAAATAGGAGCCAGCCGGAGGCAAATAAGTTTAGAGATAATCTTGTTGGTGAAGTTACTCAAACTGATCGGTCTAAATTCTGACAAGTGGTTTGGAGACTCCACCTTTGGTATCAGAACTAGACAGGTGTGAGAAATATTTGGGAAGAGAGGAACCACAAAAGAAAGACAGAACCACAGCAAGCAAGTCCCTCTTAATAATCTCCCAGCAAGTTTGGAAGAATTTCCCATTCATACCATCCGTCCCTGCTGCAGAGTTAGAGTTCATGGAAAAAACAACTTTCTTCAATTCCTCCAAGTCTGGCATAGCGGTCAACTGATCATTTTGTTCATATGTGACAAGAGTCGGTATACATGTAAGAAGATCTTCCCTAACATAGTATGACTGCTCGAAAAATAAATCCTGGAAATGATCACACGCAGCCTTTGCAATATTAGCATCCCCCTGAATCCAATCGCCTGCATCACTCTGAATCTTATGGATAAAAAGTTTCCTCCTTCTTCCTCTCATAAGAGCATGAAAGTAGCTAGTGTTGGCATCTGCGTCTTTTATTTCAAAATGGACTCTTCCAATTTAAGAAATCTGATGTACTCTACATTCAGAGCATGTAATGAAGATCTATCTGCATCACTATTTGTCTGGATGAATTTCTCTTCAGCAGCTCTAACTGCCTCCTCATACTCCTTAACTCGAGCAAAGATATCCCCAAATTCATTTTTTGACCACTGCCTAAGTGTAGAGCTGATTTTCTTCATCTTCTGGTGAAAAACCCACATAGGATGCCCATGAACCTCTCTACTCCAGCACTGTCGCACCGTATCCATGAAATTCGAACTCTCAACCCAGCAGTGAAGGAACTTGAAGTATTTGACATGAGTTTCCTGTCTGTCTATCATCTCAACAAGTAGCGGACAGTGGTTTGAACCCACAAAAGGAAGATGAGTAATGGTAGTGAGAGGCATTTTACTAAGCCAGTTATCATTCACCATGGCTCTGTCTAATCTCTTCCAAATCACGTCGTCCGACCCTCTACCATTAGACCAAGTGAATCTAGAACCGTGGTATCCAAGATCAATTTGAGAGTTTTGATTTCAAATCTTAATGGGCATCTTCAATACAAGCTAACTCTATGAAAACTATGAATGAACTATGAAAACCAAGCTAAAACTATCTAAGGAAGTCGGCTCTCCCTCAAAAATAAAGATTGTTTATACTAAGTACCTCAAACCCCAATTTAATTCAAATTCGGAGAGTCCCAAGTTGCAAAGAACAACCATCTTTTGGAAAGACGATTCACATCGTGAACCATCGCTTAATTTCCTATTCTACCTGGCCTTCTTCCATCATTTGACTGATGGACCATCTTTTGGAAAGACGATTCGCATCGTGAACCATCGCTTAATTTCCTACTCTACCTGGCCTTCTTCCATCATTTGACTGATGGACCATCTTTTGGAAAGACGATTCGTCTTTTGCATCCGTCTAATGCTCCACCATGAAGTTGGGTTTGATAAAATTGACCAGTTGATGGTCCTTCTTTTGAGAAGACGGACCGCATATTGAGGCGCCCATTGCATCATGCTTGGTGGTGTTCTCTGGATCAGAACACGCTTTAGAATGCGGACCGCATCTTGGAAATGGTCCGTCTTTTGCTCCTTTTCTGGAAGATTTCTATTACTTTTATGCCTCCTTTTATCAACTCACTGAATTCTTGAAACTTAGCAAAATAGAGTTAGTTTGGACCTAAATTAGTACTTAAAGGAATGCAAAACTCCATAAAAATAAGTATAAATGTGAAATAAAAACTCCCAACACATAAGTCAGTGCGACGAATCAACTAGTTTTGCGGCCCCAAAGAATTTCTTTTGTTTTTCCATCTGAGGTGATATTGGAGATTTTGTCTCTACCCAATACTCCTTTAGTTAGTATCTAGATTCCAGAGGGATTAAGTTATTTCTAGACACATGGCAAGAATTATTTGGAAATATCGAGATCCCGAGGATAATGATATAGTGAACTAACTACAGAAGGGATAAGCCGAGTTTTAGCGGATGAATTCGAAAGTACCAGCCGAAAATCGAGAGCAAGGGGATCGAAGTCATTCACAAAAAAGTTGTGATTCCAAAGTTAGTAACCTAGAGAAAAAAGAGATAAAGAAAAGAAACTTGACACATAAGTCGAATCGTACAAAAAGATTTGCACTTAGAAACAAAATAGTAACTGTCATTTATAACAGTCTAGTACTAGAATAATTTTATACCTAGCGTACAAATAGGACAACTGAAACTCTATGATTGATTGTCGTATCATTTTTAAAAATTATAAGCAGGCATTCTCTTTGCTTGTAAAGATCATCATTAAATAATGGAATATACTATTCTCAAGTTTTAACTATCTGCTCTCGTTACTTTCTTTTCATCACACAATACACGATTCATTATCCTCGAGGTTCTGAGGAATCACCTTAACCCATTCGACAACTCCGAAAGGCGTCTGTTTGTCGATATATTTATTTCCTTTATACGTATTTGATCTTGTATTTATATTGAATTATTGAGTTAATTATGATTACTTGTCCGTAACTTCACTATACCGATTTCATATGTCAACACGACCAAGGTTGTAACGAACATCATATAAAAGAAATATAATTGAAATAGTAACAAACAAGATATATATATATTCCAGTAGTGTAAAGAAAAAGGCACATCAAGGGATGCAATTGATGCCTTTGGAGGGTAAATCATAATTACAATTTCAGTACATAACTAACACTACGGAAGTTTCCTAGAAATTTCTCCACATGTATATAACAGATAAGTAAGTTATACTAGTAAAATGAATGAGTACAAACGTCTGTGCTATGGTAAGTTCAGTTAATGAATTCAGAGATTTGTCATTATTTCACTCACTGTTCCGAATTGATCATGACAGAAGACAAGATTATTGACACTTAAAATTACTTTTTAAACACTTTTTTGAAAAATACTTTTCAAAATAAGTTGATTTTAATAGCTGGACCAAATAAGCTATCAACTCAAACTAGACAAAAATGGTTTTGATCAAAGTTATTTTGGAACTAGAGCCATGTCATCTAAACCAAAAATGGATTGTTGTTTGAAGAGCACAAGACAATCACTACAAGCCATTTCAAAATCACTTGCCAAAACAAAGAAACCAGGAGCAAAGAATCATTACAATCAAATAGAGGCAGGGGGAAAAAAAACAATGCCTTGCTATCAAGATAAAAATAAAGAGAAGATAAGAAGGTGGTGAAAAAATGCCACCCAACAATCAACCCTAATGCATATTCACTACTAAAAAACCTATAGATACATCAGAGTCAGTATAATTACAACTTTTCTGGGGGAAACTATAGTAGCTTCTTAAGATCCAGGAGCAGCTCTGTCATCCGGTCCAGATAGCATAATCTGCAAATTAAAGTTACATAAGTTTTCGTGATCAAACTGGATAACAGAACAGTTTTTCCCATAATTGTTTAATGATAAGTCTACACTTACATTAGATATGGGCTACTTATCCTAGAAGCTCTACTATATGTAATGATGCTACAATATGTAATATCTATTGAATATATAGTAATCATCTGCAGCCAAAGAAAGAGTGTTTTACACTTACATTACAGTCATAGGCAAATCTTCTGGCCAGCATAATAGCTGCATTTCTTTCTCTCTCGGTTTCAAATGCCAATACAAAGGAGAGACCCGTCTTTACTTGCCAAAATGCTGCCTGAGCTGCAGCATTCCCACCACCTCTGACACCACATAACTGTGGTAAAAAGGCAGTGATACAGATAAGTTAGGGAAAGACCGTTGGCAGTTGTTCAAATTGTCGTGCATAAATCCACTTTCTGAGTACAGACGTTTGCAAATCATGATAAGCCAAAAAATACATGGTACTCCTTTGGCCTATTATATGTGTTACAAATTTGTGGGCAGGTCCTAGCAATTGCTACTTATATAACATGAAGGTATTGTTCTTACTGTTATTTTATAAGCTCTCGCAACACTCTCTACTTTACAGGTTTTGCCATATTTTCAAGAGCTCAAAACACTTTGTTCATCTTCTTAAGCCCCCATTTTGAGAAAACCCAAGTACTTCAAAGTTCTGATCCGTAATAACTGGCCACTCAGTTCGATCAACACCTAAATGAAAGAAATGGCAAGGGAGTAGGCATTATCAATACCTGCATTGAAGTGGAATAGTATTCTTTTGCTACACTGGTCTTCCCTTTACATAGTTTCATTCTCATCCGTCCAATGTGAAGTACATGGATAGTCTCTGATGTATGATCTGTCCCATTCATCTGGACAACAACTACCTACAAACATCAACAATAAACATATACATACAAGTAAGGAGATGGAAAAAGACAAATACAACTACGACGTCGATAGACCAAGGTGGAATCTTACTCTTATTCACATTCTCAGGTTTATGTTCTTCTAAAAATTGGATAAACTGTTGCTGAATTACGTTATCGCATTATCTAAAAATTTAAATTTTTAGAGGATGGACACTCCTATTTATTTAATTATGTCTAAATACAACCCTTCACGTATGAGTCTGATTCTTTTCCTTGCGTAAAAAACATGCAAATATATTTCTATAACTGGCAGAGGTGAAGTTGGAGCATAGGACCTCTGTCTACCTTGATATAATTTTAAAATTCTTTGGAGTCATGTTGAAATGGACGAAACACAAGGAGAATGATATAAGGAAAATGCTGGAGAAGCCCTTTATAGACCCCACTTTGGAAGTCTTTATACAGCCAGTGAACAATCATGTAACCCGATACACTGAAGCATGTATAACTTAGTTTTGGTGCTCACTCGTGAACTTTGATAAGAAGTTACGAGTATGAGAATATATTAACAAAAAGTAGGCTCTTATACCATATTGAATTGCGTAACCGCCTCACTTAAAAGCTCCAGATATTAGAGATGAGACACTTTAATTTATTGAATTATGTTAGCATATGAAAAACATGATTTGTCGGTAGGGAGTACACAACTACAAGGTAATAAGATGATTTAAATAGGTGAACTGAGAGTTACACGCGGAGACATATCTGTAAAGACAACACAGCTACATAGAACAATCAGAAGAGACTTAAAAGAGGTAGTAAATTAATGAAAAGAGAACTTAAGTTTGAGAAATTCCTAATAAAGGAGCAAACTTTAAATTGAACGTACATTGAATTCAATGTCATGCCTTCGCACCAAAGCTTCAACATAGTTCCCCAAGCCTGCAGCTGTTAAAGGAAAATTGTGCCAGTCATTTTGAAGGTATGCAAATGCAGGCATAGTTTGCAGCTAAATCAATATTCCATTAAGACCAACTGAAGTTAATGTCGGTTAATACTAGAATTAAAAAGCACATGGAAAGCACTACATTTCAGGAATCAAAACAAACCCGGATCAATAGGACCAGCAGTCGTCACTGATGTTGTCTGGCCTCCATACGTGATCTCAGCTTGCAAAATACGTCCAACATCAAACGGTTCCGGAGCATAAACAGGTTTTGTGGCTCCTGAATTAAGGATAGTTGAACACATGCCGGAAGGGGAAAAAAGTTAATACAACACATCAAATTGCAATGAAAAAACACGTGTCACTTAAAAAATGAAGAAGATAATAGATAACCTTTATGCCAGATAGAAGAACCAAGCTAAAATAGGAATGTAAAGTGCTCACAAGTAAAAAGCTATAGTAAAGGAGTAGGACGATTCAACATGTACATGCTGTTAGTGTGAAGAAGGCTATTTGAAAAGCTTTGTGTGGGGTCATTCAAAAGAAACTAGTGACAAAATTCCCTTTATATTGCATCAAATATCTGTGGTAGTTCATCAAAAAGTATCCGACTTTAAAATATATTAACAAGTACACATGAGCCACTTTTAAGTATATTTAACAAGACTATCAAAGAAATTTTAGTTGTAGAATTCAGAAATAAGTAAATGTATAAAACAACAAGAGAAGTGAAACATTTTAAAAGATCATACGGGGGTGCATTAGGCAGCGAGAGAGAAACACTAGAGAAGGGGTGAAACCACCTGTTAATCCCATGGGCTCCTCCATGGCAATGAAATATCCCATCAACATGGGATATTAGTGGTCCTCTCCATCCAGATCCTAGGATTACCAAACAAACCAAACGCCTAACAAAATTTACCCCCCTGACAAAATTTATCCCCTTATCAAATTCACCTATCGATCCCAGAGAGGTCATTAGTTACTGAATTGAACTTATGAAACAAGACTTTTTTTTTGTAAATGGTAAGTATTACTTATGAAAGAAGACATTAAGTAATACTTTAAACAAATTAGTGTCTTTTATGGAAATACTTTAATAAAATTAGTTTGTCCATTCAGCAGCTTCTCCAATGATATAGAACCCCAACCAAAAACTATTCAACCCAATACTCCTGCCAGATGTTTCAGTATCTCAAGTATATTTCTATCCCAAAAACTTGCAGCCTAGAAGTATGACAATCTTTCATTCACCACCAGGAACTGAGTAACTGGACCAAGACAAGACGTGATAGAGAACATTAATCAAGCTGCATAACCAACAGGGCAATGTAAAAACTAACACGCAGATACCTGAAATAGGTTCTCGTTTTCCGCCTTCACACGCTATGCGATACCACTGAATTGAACATTCTGATAGTTCTGACGCAGCAAGAGAACAGGGCTGTATTTGCAAAAACGAACCCAGGGCTTCCGTGCCATCTAATTCATATAACTGTGATACAGTTTCCTCACCCATCTTCCTTGCCAGCTGACAACCAAAATGGTATATCAAAACTATTTAGTCTGAGGTTACAACTTTGCCTTTATAGCATAACTTGAACTCTAACCAAAATCATCTTAGAGAAAATTTTAGAAGAGACAATAAGAAAAAGAGATCCCTTTTTGGAGAAAGGTAACATAATAAGAACAAGAGACTCGTGTAACATTGTTTTGACTTCTTTCATTGACATTATTCTCATCAATGTCTTTGACTTCCAGTGTTTCTTAAGGTTACTCTCATTTCATTCAAAACCATATGCATTTGATTCCCAACATTATGCAGCTTAATATCTTTAAGCATGTGTCACTAGATAAGTGTATTACTTAATTTTATATCTTATATAACAAATTAGTCAAAAGAATATATCAATAAAAAAAATACATACAAGAAAGAGCAGGTACATATTACACCTTTTGGAAGCTGCAGTTGCAACAAAATCAAGCGAAAAACAATGCGAAAAAGCAACAGCTTCCAAAGAGCAACACAACAAAATTCATTTACAAGAAAATCCAAGATGCTATCCAAAGACTCAAGATGATGATAATTCCCAATATTTTGTTCTATTTTCCTGCCTCCAGATGCATGTCATCACTTTACATCAATTTAAGGCTATCTGACTGCACATTGTTGCTTGTTTATACTCAAATAGGAACTATCCGGGTCCAAACACTTGTAGAAAAAAAATCTTCATTTGAAGCATGTTTCTCTTAATGCCATGACAGTAGTCTTGATTACATTTCTATAGATATATTCAAAAGATACAATTGTCAAGCTGCTGAAGAGCTGGGACTTATGTGAAACAGAGGATAGTTCCTAGAACCAACAAAGATAATTTATTCTCTGTAATATAAACAAGTGCCACCAACGAAAAATGTTATTCACTATCCTCAAAGTATCCACAAAGACCAGATAGTATCAACAGATACATGCATATACTTTTGAACTAGGTCCTGCAGATACCTCTTTCTGAAGCTGTATTGAATGCTTGCACTTCTCCGCAAGCTGCACTCGCAATGCCTGAAGCTCATGCTCCATATCCATGACCTGTCAGTGGAGCGACATGTATTAGTTATGTCGAAAGTCGAGAATGATACATGTTAGAATGTTCTAGATCATACTACATGTTTAGGTTAACCGTAAAGGATAGTCTTTCCAATATGTATTAGTTATGTCGAAACCCGAAATTTATTTTGTTACATGTTAGTTGTTCTAGATCATACCATTGTTTAGGTTAACCCTATAGGATATTCTTTCCGACTCTCTCATAATTATGAATCTTGTTATTTTGGTAATTTTCCTTATTCAATAACTATCCTAATTTCACATAGTTAATACTTATTTTATTTTAGTACACTAAACTCCTATGCACGGAGCTTCTTGTATATTATTTACAATAAAACCTCATCTATATTTTTGTCAATCAGAAAAACTACTAACTCGCACCTAAGCACTCTAAAGAAGTTTCCAGTTCAGAACTACTAAAAGCATACAACTTAGATGAGTCTTTTGTGCTTTAGCTTCCTCTCGTACTGGCAAACTTGGTTTTTAGCCCTATCGATTTCTGGAAGTAGCACTTGTTGTGAATTATTAGCAAAATCATCTTAATTCATTTAAATGTGATGGTAATCCTGAATTTTAACTTTTCCTTATATAAAATGAAACAGAAAGAATTGAAAGAGGGTAGGGAGAGGTGTTAGCTGGCCGGACCAGAAGTGAGTGTGGCTAGTGGGAAGTGTGACCAGCCGAGGTTTCTTCCTTCAAGTAAATAGTTCATGCTTTTCAAATATATAAATAAGCTTCATGTTGAAAGTACCACATTTCTCTAAGCTAACATCATTTGAAAGTCTTTTTATTATCTTTGGCTGGTTTTTTTTGAATTTGGATAACATAAAGACTAAGCTTCAGACTGTAGAAGCTAAAATATGAATGATGATGTGTCATCATGGGGACCAAAAGCACAAAAAGTTCCATATTAAGTTATGATAAGGTATTGCCTGTTTGCTTAATAAAATTTTTATTACTTGATAACAAAAATATATATTAAGGATCCGTAGAAGGTTGCTTCCTAAGGTGAAGAATTCCCGTTTACATATAGACATTCGTCGGCCAGCACATGTAGCATAAGCAGATATATGACCGATATTAAATAATATAAGCAAATACAAAAAATAAATATTGACAAAATTTTAGATGGAATTAATGCAACATCAAAGTAGAAAAAGTCATGCAGATACCTTACTAGGCTGATGTAGCATTTTGATTCGCCTTGCCTCGTGAACTTCCTTCATCAATTCTTCCATGTCCTAAAATCCAGCAAAATATATTAGGTTAGCATGATAAAAAGACAAAGTTGGGGGCTCAAAACAAGCTGCTAATAGTAAATATTTAAATAAACCAAAATAAATGTGGAATAAAACAGTGTACAAATAATAAGTCACAGTTATAGTATCAAAAAGTTTTGCATAAAAGTATTTCTGCAAAAATTTCCAAGATACAACCAAAGTTTACACTTCCGTGCCAACAAATTTAAAAGAGTGAGAGCAGCTGACAAAAGAGAGAACATCCAAAAATGAAGAAACAGTATGCCATATGATAGTGGTTTCCACTTATAGTGCATATACGCGTGAAGAACAAAAAGGCTTATAAGAACAAAGCATGACGAAAATATGGACTAAGGGAGAACGACACTGCACAAAAGATCAAGGATCCTCAGAGTAAGTCAATATTTAGAGAAAAGTTAACAAGACAGAGAACCAAAAACATCAATTTACAGAACATGAAAAGCAGAAGGGTAAGAATCCCACCACATTAAACCAAAATTGGACAATCAAAATGCTAAAAAAACCTGCTTTCCAGCTGCCCCGGACATCCGCTCATACTCCTGAAGAGCCTCTTCCACTCTCTGGACAGCTGCTCTTGCATTCTCAATCTCAGCCCTTGCATAAGCTCTTTCTTCCTCAACAAGTTTCTTAGCATCTTCAGAAGCCTGTGAACAAATTGTGTCTATGATCAGAATCAAATGAGAGTGACAACGAAAAATAGTGAAAAGAAAACTGAAAAGAGAGAAATTTGCGATGTATTAGCACAAATCGGTATGAAGGTATCTTTGACTGATTGATCAGATAGACAAAGAGAAAGTGATAACTGGTAAGACTCCGGACCTACAGATTGAATTTATGGGATAGCACAAGAAATTAAACTACAACTTGAACCGCTCTCATAGTTTATCTCAGCCTCAACACTATACTATATGGCCATTTGGTTGGTTTTGAATGTTACAATAGTGGAAGTTGCCTGTACAAGAGACACATCTCTCACTTATGATTCAAATTGATCGTGCAATAACTAAACAGTAAACGTAAATAGCTGAGTAAATAATCTCAACATAATTGGAAAACCCTGTCAGGTCTAAAAGGGCATGTTAAAAACAGTTATTCAAGCTAATCAAATGGCTATAATAATTGACTTATCGTAAAATAAATAAATTTTCTACCACACAGTCAACTTACAAATTATTATACCAAAATATGGAAAATGCACATTGCTTTGTCCTCAAATCTCAAAATAGAAAAGTTACAGAATTTAAGTCATAGAAGATTAACCACATATATTGTTATTCTTAACATAAATAACTCGTTAAATTGTGTGAACCGTCTCATCTAAAAACTTAAATAGATAAAAGTTAGACACTTTTATTTATCTACATTAGACTTGCACCTCATCACTAGCAGGCCCTTTCTTTAACTTGGGTCAATTACATGGAAATACTTATTAATGGTGGCAGCAAGAATTGAATTCAAGACCTCAGATACCATGTTAAATAATATAAACCGCTTCACTAAAAGGTTAAGCTGTTAAAAAAAGGACATTTTTTTTATTTAATTTGTGTTTATAACAAGCTTATCAATGCAATTACAACAATAGCCCATCAATTGGAGCAATTACTTAACAAGCTCACTTATCAAAGAAAATTTACTTAAAGAAGCTCAAGAGAGTTTCACATGACAGTTCAAATTCAAACTTAGTAATCTAACCAGGACAACTCATAAGGATGAAAACAGTCTCCAGTTATTCCTAGAAATTGCTTCTAGATTATAGGGTATGGCCTAGTGGTTAATGAAGTGGGTGCAAACTTTGGTGACTAGGTGATTTCTTCTCATCTACCTAAGCTCTGGTGAGCAGAATAGTGGAAGGTAACTGATACTCGATGGAACGGTGGAAGCATGCGCAAGCTGGCCCGGCAACCCATTATCAAAAATAAAAAAGAGAAAGATTGCTTCTAGATCATGACTTCTAAAATATCTTAATAAAATGAATCTAGGCACATATTCTTTTGACATTCCAAATAGGGCCCTCTTATAAAACATCTCTAATTTAAAACCCCATTTATTTTTCTCAGACTTGAGCTTGTATCACTGATGTCTATATAGATGATACAAAAGAAGGATCTATAAAAGGCAGATATTTAAATAAACCAATCTTAATCTTTTTTTATGATTGGAAAGAACCCTATGGGTCCAAACTTTAAGACCAACCACAACCTTTGGAACTTGGGAATAATGACCAAATCAAAGTAACAAAACATATTGAAGAGACTTGGAGAATGTGAAAAAGAAAATCTGTTAAGACAACACGGAGAAAGATGTTATCTTACGCACTCTTGGGAGCCATATATACAACAACATACCCGGTGTAATCCCACAAGTGGGGTCTGAGGAGGGTAGTGTGTGTGCAGCCTTATCCCTACCTTTTAAAAATCATTTTGTATCAACATCCATATTAAGAGATTAGAATGAACCAGAAAAAAAGTGAAAACATTTCTTTGCACTTATGTCCATATTCAAGTTGCACCGGTGGCTAAGACTTAGAAAATTGTGTAAACAGTGAAAAGATCTTTTTGAATAAGACACTGAAGAAATTTTGTATGCGCATATAGCTTCGAGAATCTCCTCTAAGGGAAGAAAGCACTACTTTTCTTATTGATTATGCCATTTACCAGAAAATGTTCTGCACCAACAAAAAGAATAGGCATCCTACAATCAAGGAAGCAAATCGACTCGGCAAAGTTCTATTCAGAGTCCATAATAGAATGGAAAACACAAGACCACTTCTTAACACATACTATGTTTACCTGCTTCAGAAACGTTGCAAGCTTTTTCACTTCGGTCTTTTCCTGAATCAGTTCTCCTTCCCTTTGACTTAATTGTACTGCTAAAGCTTCAACCTGTAAAAAATTCAACATATAAAAATATACTGATAAGACGGAGGGAAAGAAACTTTCAACAGCAACTACTGCCATATACAGGATATATTTTATTTTAAGAGAGATGCGTGCAGCATAAAAGCACAAGAAGATGCATCTAGCACCACGTTAGATGGACAATTGTCCACAAATGCAATACTGATCCGATTAAAATCTGAAATGATGAACCAATTTTTATCAGAGAGCTCCTAACATTGAGCCCAACCCTGAAAAGAAACAAGCTGCGAAGTATGACACAGCAAATTTCTGATAGTCAAAGTCTATAAGCACTTATTAAAGGGTCTTGAGATTATCTGAACAAGTTAACCACTTCAGCTTTCTTCACGTTTCTATTAACTGCACCATACAATTTTAGATTCCATTATAGTGCATGAAGCCTCTAAAATATCTTCTCCAATTACTAATCACTCTGATTTGCGAAGTAAAGTATTATGCTTCGGTTGTTTAGTTGGACCAACAATTTAGTGGGAATATCCTGTACATGAAAATTTAAGGTGATATCCAATGATATCTCAAGTACAACAGCCAAGAAGTGCACACTCTTGGTCCGAGCAAGCTCATATTCTTTGTAAACAAAGCCCTTAGCTCACGCGTATTTCTCTTTCCTTCTCCAGACAAATCTGCAGACCAAAGTGATAAAAGTCCATGAAATACCAAGGATAGCAGCCTAGTTTGTAGATTGAGGACACTGAAGTTCGCATTCTAGGCACTGATCGTTGGCATTGGATGTATCGGTAGGTTATGCCGGGCCAAATCTGCTAGGCTTTTTCCCATTCACAGAGTTTCATTCCAGTATAAAGAGCTTCTTCAATAATTCCAGTTCCTGAAAAGCCTAGGAATACTCTTCCTCTTATCTGGTGGAGCCACGCTCTCTTATTAGGTTTCTGGGTCAAATATGCAATTTGGTTGGATTCCATGAAATATCACCATGACCAATTCAATCACAAAATCACATATAACTATATAAGAGATCATGCATACAATTTGATATTTCAGCTTAAAACCTGAAAGTCAGCAGAAAACTGACGATATTGGGGTCAAAATATGGAAGTATGGTACAGACTTGTCCTGGTGTCATACATAGTAATGACAGTCTTCATTTGCACATATGCTTTATTTGGTACATAACATTATTTCTGATAATTCTAAATATCACAGATTATATCAGCAGCGACGTGGAAAGAGTTAATAAGTAGCGTATTCTTTACCCAATGTTACGGGACATGAGCGCAGCAAGTTTGCTGCATGCATAACATTAGAAAGTAGGTTTTCAGATTCTTCCATTGCATGAATATTCATCTTGCAATAACCATATCACTCAGAAAGGGCATACTGAACTAGAAAAAGAAAACCTATAAAAGAACATAAAACTAACCA
Source organism: Datura stramonium (assembly GCA_018107945.1). Lineage (NCBI taxonomy): Eukaryota > Viridiplantae > Streptophyta > Magnoliopsida > Solanales > Solanaceae > Datura > Datura stramonium. The sequence goes on along the minus strand of JACEIK010005130.1, from coordinate 40,086 downwards.
TAGCAATAGCTTCCTCCACGTCATCCTTGTTTTTCCCCGCCACACGCCCCCTCAAAGCTTCAAGAGCATCTCTGAGCTTCTTTAACAGCACATGCTTCTCCAGTGAAGCTGCATCTTTCATTCTTGCCTGGAGCCCACATAATAGATATTTTTATCACCATAGAGCCTTTAAGGTTGTTCAATAAAACCATCTTCTTTCCCTTGAAAGAATGGTGTCTTGCATGGAATAAAGGATGTAACACTTTAAGGGCACATTTGATAGTCCGGGATTAATTTTTCGATGAGTTTATCCCACGTTTGGTTGGGATAAAATCTCGGGATTAGTTATTCCGGGTTTATAGTGTATATTTTTATCCCACATTGAAGGTGGGATAACAAACCCGGGATAATTTATTCTAGCATAACTTATTTCCAAACCAAACGACCCCTAAAGGTAGAGGCTATGTATCAAAATTCACTTCTTTATGAAAAACTCAACATTATGAACCAGGAGTTGGGCAAAAAGGAATATATTCCATGTTCCTGTCTTATCCCTTCATTAGTTTTAGATAATCACAGGGGTAATTGGCTGATAAGGCAACTTCTGAGTTAGGACTATGGAACTACCCATTGAAGAGTAGTGTACCAAGGCATAATTAAGGCTGTACCTCATCAGACAACTTGGCAGCAGCAGCCAGACCCTTTTCAAATTTACTCGCTAGATCGCGAACAGATAGCCTTTTTTGCTGCTCTAATAACTGGGCAGTTTCTCGAGCAACCACCTCTTTCATTGTAAGTGCCTTAGAATCCTGTTTGACCTCCACAATCTGATTGTTAGGTCCAATTTTGTAATTTGGAAAGCGACTAGATGGGAAGATCACATCTGCTGATACAGGAGGAACAGCATCCCTTTGCATTGTATCTCCAAAATCAAGGGTTACCCTTGTCATAGCTCCAAATTATCTACACCAGAAGTTCCTAATCAGTTAACCATAATCTACCAAAAGCAGTGATATATGGTCGGTCTATCTACCTTAAAACTCACACAACAACAAAAAAAAATCTGTACTGTCAATCATAACTTTTTCACCTAAAGATCGCGGAGGTCAGTATCCACCAAACAGAAGATTACCTACATTACCAAATTAATCAAATTTAGACAGTAAAAATCAAGACTTTGGACCTAAAACTAGAAACAAACAGCCTAAAGGTATCAACTTTAGAGCAGTCCGTGGCTAGAACAACATAATCCATGAAAATTATTGATCAAAACCCAAAAATTGACATTCAGAACTCATACCCAAGTAAACTATTTAACATAGGATACCAAGAATAGCAAGAAAACTTGTTCCATCGCTAGAGAAATGTTGCAAATTTCAAATAAGGAAAGTTCTCAACAGCGGCAAGAAGTTGATAGCCTAAACTCTATATTCTCCAGAAAAGAGAGAAACAGAACCACAAATACAAAAAGTACAGTAACACAACAGATTGAAAAAAAAAAAAGATTGAACACACTCACATATCATACAAAAATATGGTGAAAGCAAAGAAATATCAGCTAAACGGAAGTTTGGGTCCTCTAAATAAGTTGGAAAAATTGGATTCTTGAATCGGTTATAGCAGGAAGAGGCAAGTCTTGTCTTGATGATGTTTTCCAGACAGAAAATGTGAAGAGAGAGAGAGAGAAAAGAGTTTATATGGAAAAAAATATAGGAAGGAGGAGTAAGAGAGAGGAAAGATGGTCTTTGAATGCTTTTTAAAAAGTTGAAGAAAAAAAAGCCTCCCCAACCCCACACCAGCCAGGCCCCTGTACCAAATGGGAGTTGTGGGGTGGGGTTTGGCGTGAAGGGCTCTGTCTCCTAGGCGTTACACATGTGAGTATCGTTGCGTGTATTTGTTTGGTAGCTATTTCAAAAG
>JACEIK010005130.1:7642-27963 GCA_018107945.1 Datura stramonium | reverse complement strand
ATCTCTACTATATTTTCTAATCCCCCAAGCTTATATATTGTATATTCATATTTACCGGGGGAAAAAAGGCATAGCCAAATCAAGCTAATTAGCATATTATAAATAATTTTCAAAAATCATTCTCAATAATATACATTTTCACTTGGATCAACGTTTTTGAAATTAAGTTAAAAGTAATATTTTTCTAACATAGGTATAAGGAACAACAATTCTTACATTGATGTTTGAAAAGAACAAAAATCAATTATGCAGAGAACACTTTCATTTAAGTTTTTGCAGTCATGATTTTGCTTACTTATTTAATAGCAATTGAAAGAAAGATTATAGAGTTTGACATAAGAAAATATTTGGACAGAGTAAATTTATTGGGAAAATGTGAAATTGAATATGAATAATTGGAAAAAAAAAGTTTTTACCTCAGTAAGTCATTACTTTTCCTTGCTGATTTCCTAGAATGAAAACTGAAAAAAATAAATCTAATATTTTCTTCTTGCAGCTTCACTTTATATAGCTCAATATAATATGTGAAGGATCAAAGAACATATTTGCTATTATCGGAGGAAGGTCAACGGAAAAACAAAGTAAAGCTAAAATCTAAATTTATTACGGTTGGTATCACATCGATTAAGTATATAAGAAGACATAAAAAATATTAAAGTAAATCAAATACACAATTATATTACAATGAGCATTATATGTCATATAATAAATTCATCAATAAATAACATATTTATTAAAATAATTTTAAAAAAATCAAAAAAAATAAAAAAATAAATACAATTCTAAACCACGTAGAGTGTCACGTCATTATGTCTGTATCTTTCCTTTATATAGAGATTAAATACTAATCGGATTTAACTAATCCCACATCAACTTTAAACCAGCTTGTAAAATTGTTTCAGACTAGATACCATCCACAGACTTAAGGGAGTACGATTGCAATTATGATAAAATCCTGGGGGCCAATGTAAGATTTCCCCTGAGCTTCAGCATTCACACTCTTCTTCTCCCTTCTTCCCAGTGATGAGTCTATTGAGATCCAACATGAAAGTTTCTCTATGAGTAAATCGAAGAAAACCTCAAAAAAAGATGACATAACTGATCAACAAAACAATCATATGGCACAACCTAAGAAAACCCTGAAAAATTTGATCCCTCTTTTCATTCTCCTATCACTTTCTGCTCTTTTCCTCTTCTCTTACCACCCTTCAAACTTAAATTCCACCAAATCTTTCTCCTTTAATCCCTACAACCCTCAAACCCACCAAGACTTCACTTTTATCATCAAAGTTCTCACCTTTAACCGCCTTGAGTCCCTCTCTAGGTGCCTCAATTCACTTTCCAAAGCACACTATGATAACCATGTTGTACACCTCCATATCTACATTGATCACTTTCAAGATTCCCCAAATGGGTATGTGGAAATCGACCAAAAGTTGAATCTTTCGAAAAGAATTCTTGATTTTGTTGATGGGTTTTCTTGGAAATATGGGGAGAAGTTGGTCCATTATAGGACTTCTAATGCTGGCCTTCAGGCTCAGTGGTTGGAGGCTTGGTGGCCTAGCTCGGATGATGAGTTTGCCTTTGTTGTGGAGGATGATCTTGAACTGTCACCTCTCTATTTTCGGTTCTTGAAGAGTTTGATTGAAAATTATTATTATAATGACTCCAACTTTAGTCCTATGATTTATGGGGCTTCCTTGCAGCGGCCAAGGTTTGTACCAGGTACTTAGTTTGTTGAGTTTCTTTTTCTATTTTGCCTTCTTTTTGTTGTTGTGAAACATTAGGGATCTTACTGTTGCTTAACTTTTGTAGAAGAAATGATTTTTTATGGTAATCTGTAATTATATTTCTGTGAACTTCTGGTAGTTTAGGAATCTGTGTAGTCCGTTCTCTTTTACAACTGAGTGCACCTTTTATCATTAGGTCTGGTCATTTTTTCATAGTATCGAATTATACTTAACGTCAGCATTATGATGTTACAATCAAAGTTTTTAAGTAACTTGATGTATGATTTAAAGAAGTCTACTCTTAGCGGATTAAATTGTAGGTTAAGAAGAAAAATGCAAATCCGTTCCTGTTCAACGAATCTTAATAATTTATTATCAGGTTTATTGGGAGGCATCATCCGAGGATACATGGTAGTGAAATAAATCTTTCTGGTAAAAGTTTTGTCCTTGTATAAATGCACTTGCCTTTGCCCAAAAAATGAAATAGGGTTGTCTGCAGCTATCATCATCTAAATCCGAACTACTTATCACATGTAATTATGTACCGCAACTTCTTCTTCGGTGAAATTTGTGTCTGTTAGTGGTGATAAGTATGATATGATCTCATGTTCGGTCTTAATGTCTGCAAAATAGAAGCTGCAGATTAATACAATTATAGGAGTTCGTTCATTTGTATATTTTTAATTTCTTTTTGACACAACAATCTCCGCATAAGGTTCTTCTATCTCTCTAAAATAACAATCTTCACATGATTTTGAGATCTTATTATTTTCCTTGGATAAGAGCATACTTTTGAGATATTGATTTATGAGAATGGGCAAAATAATGTTAGTTATATATCATAACTGAGTAAGAAGGCAAAGTGCACAGTTGACAGCTACTCAATGGTTTGCAGTGAGACATTAATTTGTGTTAGGCTCTTTGTTATGGTATCTTGTATCATCTTTGATTTTTATGGATTACTCTTGCATCAAGTGAACTCTGTTGTACAAAATACATCTTCCCATAAATACTGACACGTATCTGGAAGTAGTGTATAATGAACTCTTTTTGGATGAAACTTTCAAGACCTTTCTGAACTCGTTTTAAGTGAACTTTCAAGACTTTTCTGGGGGGTGTCTTCAATTTAATAGAAGAAAGGACATCCACCTGAAAGTACAACAAATCAAAGACTATTTTGGCATTCACTATTAGAAAGATAAAATCAACAAAGAAAGAACATAATTGAAGAATTAACTCCGTTAAACACTGATATGCTGCGGGACAGAGTGATCTTTCTTATGAAATTCGGTGTCTTGCTATTGAAAAAGTGTCTCGACGTGGCAGTGTAAACTTAGCAACATAGTTGGGCTAGTCATTGGCTAGAGGCCGATTGACCTGCCGCACCGGATGCAGTCAAGAATGATCAACTATCTAACTTATTTAGAACGACCATGAACCAAGATATGAAGAAGTGCAATGCAAAAGAATGTCTTCTTTCTGGAGGCCTCTGGTAGTGGAAGATGAATAATTACTAAGGAATAGCTTGAACTAAGAGGAAGTGAAGTAATACTTAGCCAATTCCCCAGTATTCATTGAAGACTTCACACGTTTCCCTCCTTATTCAAGTTCTAATTCTAAGATTGTATATCTATACTCATTAGTATGCCAAAGTCCTTCACTTCAAAACAATTAATCAGGATAGGTGCGGGAATGAAATAGCAATAGCCGTTACTTCTGACCATTGGAAGTGTAAGTTCAAGCTTTGAAGCTCATTTTCCAGCATCTCTTTTGTTGCTTAATCAATAGGAAAAATTAGCCGCTGACAGAAGTAATGACTATTGCTGTTTCATTCCCTCCCGTCCCTGTAGCCCTAATCATCAATGCTTTTCTTCCAATAGGAGTTATGCTTTGCCTTGATGCTGTGAGAGCTTTCCATCCTTCGGTATGAGTACTCCTATCCTCTTTTGGATTCATAAACGGGCCTATTGAATTAGTTGCACATGAGTATGGTCTTCCTGTGGTAGAGGTTCCTGAGGCACATCTCACTATGTTGAAGAGAAAATTTATAGATGATGAATGCTGACATCCAAAATATTAGCTAGACTATTATTTCCATCTCGGTTTTTTCCTATTTGGAGAAAATGTAACTATCAACAACAACAACTGCCTGATGTAATCCCACAAAGTGGGTTTGAGGAGGGTAGAGTATACGTAGACTACCTTATCCCTACCTTGGAAGTAGAGAGGTTGTTTCTGGTAGACTCTCGGCTCAAACTTAACTATCCATGCCCTTAATTATCAAAACAAAATTTGTGGCCCTTGAGCTATTTAATATCCTTTTGTAAGACTCTGTTGAAGATATATTGACTTTGTACATAATTATAATCATCAAATTTCAAATCAACCATATAGCCTTTTGGGCTACCCAGCCACAAAATCAGGGGATCTTTGAATGTTTCAGAACTTAAAATAAATGTGTTTCATTCTTTCAATTTGGATTTTTAAATTGTAGATTTGGAAGAACTCATAGATCATATGCTAGTTGCTTGCAACTAGTCCTTCGGCACTTTTAATATTTCACATATTGGTGTGTAGGGGTCTGCTCCCCAAAATAGCGTAAATTTCCATGAGCCATCTGTATTTCTTCAAAAAATTTAGGATACCCTAAAACCTACTTTAAGTTACTTTTTTTTCCACTGAAGAATACATGCCCATCATTGTTGTTTGGATACTGGATTACTTCTATCCTCTGGAAATTTTATCATTCTTAACATCCTTTATAACAATCTCTAGCAGTCGTGTGCTACTCGTATACGGATGATATAACTTAACTTTGGCTAACAGGTAAACATGGAAACAAGATGCAGATTGATGATGGAACTCAACTTTTCTTGTACCAGTTGGTTGGCACCTGGGGTCAGCTTCTGTTTCCAAGACCTTGGAAAGAATTCCGCATATGGTATGACACACACAAGGCCAAGGGATTGAAGCCATTTCTTGATGGGATGGTAGTGTATCACCTGAATTTTCTCCTCTTTGCATTTATTAGTGAAGATAATGACAACCTATTAAAATTAACTATTACTCTTACTGTAAAATGTAATTTGCTTGTAGGTGACCACAGGATGGTACAAAAAGATGGGGGAAAGAATCTGGACACCTTGGTTCATTAAATTCATCCATGCCCGTGGTTACTTTAATATTTATACCAACCTTTTGCATGAGCTAGCTTTTAGTGTGTCCCATCGCGATGCTGGTGTTAACTATGGGAAATCAGTTGGGCCAGACTCTTATTTAGTGGATGAGAAGTCTTTTGATTTTAACCTTTTGAAGCTGCAATCTTTGCACAATCTGAAGTGGTACAATTTCTGTTTCAAGGAAGTTTTTCCTGGTAGAATTGTACGCAGTTTTGATGATCTAGTGTCTGTTCTTCACTCGGTTCAGAATTTGAGGACTATACTATTTGTGAACATACAACAGGTGTCAGAGTCAATTATTAGAAATCTTCTCTGCCACTTTGAAAGATTGAATATCCAAAACTATGTCTTATTGGGTCCATGGTCCTATTTCCTACTTGATCTTGCAAGAAGGGGTTATCCCGTGATTGACACAGACCAATTTTTTGACAGTATTAGGATACAAAATTCGATTAACTTTGATGAATTACATGAAAAATGGGGCAAAGATATTGTTGTGAAGGCTCATGTAGTTAGGAAGTCCTTGGAACTTAAATACAACACATGGGTTGTGGATAGTGACGTGATTCCTCTCAGCAGTAATTCATTTCTCGATTCATATGATCCAGCTAATGACTTGTTCTTGGGGAAGAACCTTAAACTTGTCTTCATAAGAAATTCATCACCTGCTTTAAAGATTTGGGTTGACAATGTTTTGGACCAAGTTGTTTCCTCTGTTGCCACTTTGAAGACAAGAGGTTCAATTGCCACAGAGGGAAATTTTGTAAATCTAGTTGAGAAGTTATTGGAACAAAAGAAAAGTACATTTAACAGGGTTGAAGAAACTGATTTTAGTTTGAATATCAGTTTTATGGATGCTAACCAAACCTCCTCAAGGAATGGAAAGAAGTTTGCCTTTTGGTCACCTGAGATGGGTTCAGAACAGATTCAGAAACGACTTGAAGAGTTTGCTATGTGGGTTGTGGATAGTGATTTATCCTGTAATGCAGTTGTTTGTCATCCATCATAGCATATGGTGGTGCTCAGTGTATTTACTGTTATATTTATGATGTGTGCCTATTGTTTGATGGAGTTTACATGTTGGTATTGAAGGAAAGATGAACAAAAAAGGCGCACACTCTTCAGGAATTTCCATAACATATGCTGAATTGCTGATATCAGACATGTTTGTAATCCTCCATCAATTAAAGGTTACAGTTCTGAGTCGGAATTAAAAAGGATAATATGTTTTTCTTCTTCCCTAAAATGATTCCATTAGCTTATTGGTGGAAAGGAACTGTAAGAAAACTCATTTTTGACATATGGTTCCAAGTCTTTTGTAAGGGTGCCAGTATTTGACTTGGTGACTGATACATATGCCAGAAGATCCATCTGTGCTAGATCTGGAGAACATTTGAGCAATTTGCTGCTGCTGCTACTTTTTTTTTTCCTTAGTGGAGGGGAAGGAACTTGGAAACATTTTTCTTTTCCCTTAGAGATTTTGCTTGAATAGCTAAATTGCTTTCATATTGCCAGTCAGAACTTTTGTTCTTTTCAGAATTATATATTGCTTTTTTTGTACGCAATCCCACTCTCTCGACAACTTTCAGTAACTGGGTGGGGGTGGGGGGCTGGTGGGGAACAAAGTTATTTCAGGATTATTATATCGGAATTATAACATGGATATTATGGGGTTGGTGGGAAACAAAGTTATTTCAGGATTATTATAACGGAATTATAACATGGATATTATTATAAAATCAAGCTCCAAAATAACAATATAAAGATTGAAAATAATATAAGGTTAACTTTTTCAAAGAGTATTTCATATCACATTCAATACTTCTATTTATACTATTTTATAGAGATAGTATTTCCAAAATAGATATCTTAAATGTGATATTAATAATTGATGGATATTATTATAAAATCAAGCTCAAAATAACAATATAAAGATTGAGAAAATAATATAAGGTTAACTTTTTTTTCAAGAGTATTTCATATCACATTCAATACTTCTATTTATACTATTTTATAGAGATAGTATTTCAAAATAGATATCTTAAATGTGATATTAATAATTGATATCATGGGAAAGATCACGAGTGAGTTTGTGAAGGTGTGAGAGATCATGAGGAAGGTTACAGAGGTACGAGAGTTAATTATATAATAATGGGTGTTATTTTATGTTGTCACCTGTGTATACTTTATTTTCTCTAAATTTTAAATTTTGTGGGAATATCTTAGGTATGTTTTAATTAATCTATGTACAGAAGAATTAGGTTCTTCGACAACTATGCAAGAAGTAAATGCGGAATAAAACAATCAACACAAGGATTAAGCAGAAAAACTCCTTTCCTAGGAATCAAAAATATCACGTCCTACCTCATAGTTTTCCCTCTCAGATTACCACGAATTTGGAGTCATTATTTTAAGTTATAACTCTATAACCAAGGAGCTACCTCATAGTACCTTTTCCCTGTACAATTTTTTCTAATTGTAGCTATTTCTTTCAAGACTTTACCCAGTCAAGGAAGCCCTTATTACATAATCACCTATTACAAATTCATTAGAAATGTAATGTTGTAATTAAGCTCAAAGAATCAAACTCGAAAACAAGAAATATTAAAATAAATCTGGATAAGAATATGTTCATCGTCAGTTGAGTCTCACTCAAGCTGAAGAAATATTTTGATAAGACCTCACTCTTATTATGTTTTGTAGTTGAGCTACTTTTCTTAAACAACATCAATTTGATGCTTTACATAGGAGTAGAATGATCGTTTCTTTTTCTGCCAATTTAATATGGATTAGCTCAAGAATCCAAGAACATAATCTAAGTTTGATTTGGCTATTCCTTCACGCGACAACTGTTTTGCTCCTATTTTCATAACTTCTTCCATATATGTAAACATGGTAATGTTTTCATATTCTTTCTTGTTTTTTACTCCATTGAATTATCTATAATCCTAATTCCTCAAGAAAATTCTTGAATGCATTTGAAATATGTTCTACCTTGATCAACAGTTTTCTTCCAGTCTACTGTGAATGATCTGGTTTCTTTACTTCTCGCAGTGTACTCTTGATAGCAACTCTTGTAGTAGATATGTTAAGAAACTAATTCTTCAATAGTTCTTTGTTATACACACTACTTGTGCTTATTTGAGACATGTTTAATATCTAAAACTTACATATGTTTGTTAATGATCAAAACTTTATATTGTTAGCACAACACAAAGCTCTCTAGCTCATAAATCTCTAGTTCATGACTCATAGCTCCATAATTTATTCCTTTTTTGATGATGTGTCACGATCCGAGCTGGGACCTCGGACCGAGACACGGGACCTAGAACCACGAATAGCCCAAGCTAACCATGATACATGCATAGCATGACTTAAGAGCATAATCAAGCGAAAATTATACATAAACATAAATAAGCGGGAGTCTATATAACATAAGGCGTAAGTAAAGCAACAATATCACAACGTTGAGTTGCAAAATTGAACATACTAACTCTATGTCTGAAAGCTTCTATTAACTGATAAACTACTGGTTCAAGCCCCCAGTTTGAAACTAAAGCAAGGCATAACAATAAACTGATAGACGACCTTGGATGATGAGGACTCACCAAGATTAGGGAAAACTAGCTGGTCTAAGTAGGAGCTAGTTAATGGCGAGACTGAGATGGATAACCCAAACCTATTCATGAGATGATATAACATAGAGTATGAATTCAGTGCTTTGAGGGGTCGTTTGGTTATGTGTTAGAGTTATGCAGATATTAGTAATACAAGGATTAGTTATGAAGGAATCTATGTATTATTTTATGCAGGGATTAGTTGTGCAAATTTTATGTATTAGTTATGTAGGTATTATTTATGCTTAGGATTTATAGTTATTGAAATTATAATACATGAATTATTAATTATTAAATATTTAATTTATAAAATTAAAATATATTATTTATAAATAAATAAGTAAACAAATAGTATAAAATTCTTAATTTTTCACAAAATAATATAACTTTTATTTTAATAAAGAGGGCTTACAACCCTTTTAAAAAAAAATTTAGTCAATAATTTTTTTTTTTTAGTTTAAAAGATTGTACTCATATCGAATTAAAAAGATTTTAAAAATAAATTAACTGGGGTAAATGTGTAATTTTATTACTTTAATCCATGTATAACTAATATCCACATAACTTATTCCACCTTCTACCCTGCATAAAATTATACATAGATTTCCTTGTAAGTTATGTAAGTATTAGTTATGTAGAATTACTAAAACACAACCAAATATTCTATAACATTAATACATGAATAATTTTTATACAATATTTGAATCTTACCAACCAAACATGGTATAAAATTAATATATGAATAGCTTTTATCCTATTTGAAAATCAAACATGGTATAAAATTAATACATGAATAACCAAGTTATTCATGTATTAACTTATGCCTTATCCGAGTAACCAAACAGCCCTTTGAATGTACCCAGTATATAGAAAGTAAAATATGTTAGTAAAATAATAGTCTGAAATCATGGGTATAAATCAAGACAGATCATGAGAGTAGGACACCATGCTAAAAAGCCATAAGTATGAAGTATACATATTTATAAGATATTCATATAATCTAAACATAATGACCCAAGGTTTAGAAATAGAAATCATATAACTTGCTGTCACGCCTTTGCCTTGGGGGTATGACTGGCGCCTGGTGCCCTAGTAGGACCTGCACTACTAACTGGTGAGCCTAAGCACAACTGGTGCCTGACTAGCTCTATTTCGATTTGTGGAAACAACGGGCTATATAACATTGTAAATACAGCCTCCGGCCGGCTTGGGCCTATAGCCACTGTGTATGTAACAACAACTAACCGGGAAACATACTCATAACAAGGAACCTATGCGGGCCGACAGGCCACCCTGCTGTCTAGTCATCTGAAACTCAACATAGAATCTCTCTTTTGAATATCGTGACCGACGAGGTCACCACTGCTATCAGACTATGGCCCCCACGGACAACATCAATAAAGCTAACAACTGAACACAGCTTGCACGGCCTCACCAAATAGGCATAGACCATACGGAGATGTATATACAATCTGCAAGCCTCTATGATACTGATATAATGATCGGGGCGGGGCCCGACCTACCTCTTGGCACAACGAAAGAAAATGAACTACACCTCTGAGAATCGAGCTCCGGATGACGGAGCAGATGACTCTATAGATGGCTGGAATCACGGGGATCGCCTCCTCGTCTATTAATACCTGCAAGTAAGTAATACAGCGCCCAATGGGCGTCGGTACTCTTTGGTACTGAGTATAAAGCTGTGAATACAACTGAATACAATAACATAACTAACAATTCTGAATAACGGGAGATAAGCGAATCGAAGAGCGTATGAACTGAATCGAGACTTTACGTCTTCCCGTGATAGGGCAGGAGCGTAACTGTAGACGCGGCGGCCTGCTGTCTATTAACTAGTATATAGCACATAAATAGATATACATGTAGCAAGCAAGAGCCAATACGAACCCCCATAAGCCGGATGGCACCAAGCAAGCAAACAATCTACAGACCCCTACCCGGGTCAAAACCAGCCAAAAATAAGTGTCCACTCATCTACTAACTACGAGCACCCTGCCGCCCCCTGGGTCTCTGGCTCGGGACATAGCCTCCTGATATAAATAACCATGTCTGAGTCCAGGAGGACTCCTATACTGTATCGTAACTACTCTTAGTCTGTACCTGCTCGCTAGGCGCTAGCGCACAATAGAGCTTTACGTATAATAATGTGATCGGCACGATATGGGAAAGCTTCATCCCATCTTCGTCAAAAGCCGATTACTGACATGCCACTCCTTGGAGTGACGTAAACCCACCCGCTCAGTGGGCGACACGATTACCAACCCAGGGCGGCGAGGACGCTCAACGGGGTGCCCTCACGGCACAACCATGTCTCAACAAATAATAAGCACATATATAAGCATGTTTAGCTTGAAAAATACTATCTGAATTCTGATTTCTTATTCTGATCTCTTTCTGTGTTTATCAGATTCTCATACTGTTTTATACAGATTCTGTAATCTTTATCTAAGCGTATGGCTAATGTAACCAGATACTATATGTACGAATGGCTAATACGCAGCAAGATATCATACGTACAGATAGTAATGCAGCCCAGCCAAGATATCATCTGTCTGAATGGCTAATCTGTAGCCAGAATACTATCTGTCTATCTGATTTTTACTTTACTAACTTTTATTCTGAATATACGCTGTCATATTATTCTAAAACATAGCACTAATCACACAGCGATACTAAGGCTGGAATGCTAACTCGCCATTTGGCGCATGCTTTACTATCTCGAACTGAGTACGATATAATAACGTAAACCAGTCTTACTGAACTTACAATACTCAATATTTCACTCAGGAGTTTTGCAGTCTGCAATCTACAGCCAACTACTAACGCCCGAAAACTTTGGCTTTACCGCTACCTTGCTGAGTTATCGACTTCTTGGTGGCTTCCAGGTCAGTATTTCCATCTTTACCCCAGCTGCATTACATATATGCCCAGTGGGACTATTTACAATATTGTTACCCAGCCATTCCGGCACGCTGAATAGCTATTCGCGTGTTGGTTAGAAATGTGAACCGCGCCATTGAAAAGACGGAAAAGACGGACAGCGCCGATCAGCGTCACGAGCAAGCTCGAACCATAATCGCATTCATGACAGGACTTTTATATAGTACCATTCTCCTCAAAAACCCACTTCGTTTTCAAGTTCTTCTTTCATTGATATTTCCGAGAAAGCACGAGAAACGAGAGGCCAGAAGGGAACATTGGTATAGTCAGTTAACACCCAGCAGCAATTCAATCTAAGTGTAACCTCAGAGGCACGAGGTATTTGCTTTGTGGAGCATTCTCAAGATTTTTGTTTGCCAATGACCGTGAATCAATCATTCACCAATTCAGGTAGTAAATTGCTCCAAGCCAGTGTCAGTAGCTCCCTGTCGCAAAAAGTGAATACTTCTCGCCACGGACTTCTGTAAAATAGCAAGTTCTGACATTAACAGATAAACTAGTTTAGGCTATAAATATATCGAAAATGATGTTGTCCTTCAGAATATGTGTTGTATTTAGTATTAATTGATGTGTATGTAAGATGGGTTGGGAGAAATAGCTAGAGTGCGGCCGAGCCTCGTCCGACCCGGTCGGATAACTCGAGGTTAAGGTATGTAGTAGTTTCCTCGGCAAGTTAGCAGCTTTGTCCATATAAATCGCCGTAAACTCCATGTTTGAACTCTCAGGTTGAATGTTAAGTATTGAGTAAGTTTAGTAAATCTGGTTTCGTTTGCCATATCGTACTCAGTCCGAAATTAGTAAAGCATGCGCCAAGGGCGAGTTAGCATTCCAGATTCAGTATAGCCTATTGTATGATTAGCAAGCATGTTGTAGAGATAAAAGATACAGATTTCCAGAATAAAGTTAGTAAGTAAATCAAAGACAGTCGATTATTATGGCTACGGATAGCCATTCAGATAGTTTATGGCTACAAACTAGCCGTCCGGATAGATGATATCTTGGCTACGGACTAGCCAAACAGACAGGCAATTATCCTGGCTACAGATTAGCCAACGGGTCAATAAAGATTACAGAATCAGTATGTCATTAAAGAATCAGATGTCTGAAGAGATCGAGAATAAATCGAGATTTCAGATAGTTTTCCGATTATACATACTTGCTATTTACTATGTGCTATTTGTTTGTTGAGACTTGATGGCGTGAGGGCCTTTGTGGCGTCCTCGCCGCCTGGGGCCCAATGTCGTGTCGCCTGGGCGAGTGGGTTTACGTCACTCCCAGGGGAGCATGCCGTCCCTTGGACGAAGATGGGATGGCTTTCCCCAACGATACGATCGGCACTTCTGACTACAGACAGCCCTGTTGAGCAGTGTCCAGGGTACTGTCCAGTACAGATATTCCCTGTTGAGTTGGAAAAATGATGCTCTACAAATGAAATGGATGGGGCTATTTATAGCCAAAAAATTTGCTACAGTGAAGCACAGTATCACCCTCAATAATTTTCTGATGATGTCATGTATGACATCAATTACGATAATGTATTAATGGTGTCATTGATGATTTCAATTCAGCTGGAAATTGATGCAGGGGTTGTCTTCTTCGTCTTTTCCAATTGAATTTTTTGACGCCTGCGTTGATGGATACAGGTTAATTTTTTTTTTAATCTATTGGAGGATTTTTTTTCCATTTTTTGGATAAATCTCCTTTGTTTCTTGAGTTGACCGGTTGTGCGAGTGCAATAGATTTCTGTTGTAAGATGTTTATTTGGGCCCATTTTGTCAGACCAGATGCTTCAATTTGTAGAAATCATTTTTCCACTTCCGCTGGGTAGGCTTCTGAAGGGTTTCAATTTTTGTACCATTTAGAATAGCCTTGAAGAACAACCATGGGAGCCCTTTATGTCCTTCCGATTTGTGGAAGGACAACTTTTGTGAGTAAATCCACGAGATATGGAACCTGTGGGAAAATTGCAGGAGCAAGGGGGCGTGTTGCTTGCTAAAAAATATTCAACAAAAATATTCATATCCTTTTTCCAGGCTCCAGGGGAGGAAGGATTTTAGCTTTGTGGCCATAAGTCGGCCACCATTGATGCAAAAACCACTAAGGGAAGTGGGAGGTTAGTTGTTCCCCCATAGGAGAAACCATGAATATTTGTTGAGGTCATTTTGAAAGGTGAATACGTTCATCCATGCTGCTATGTAGTCAACATAGAAAAATAGTTATAATTTTGGGGTTCAAATGATTGGGAAAGTTTTTTTTTATACTTGGTTGGGTGCGTTCCCCATTCTTTGGGTGATATTATTTTGTTAATCCATACCATGGAATGGATAACAATTGTTTGGGTTTATTTTTCTTTGTGGGGTTTGAATAAACAAGATCTTGTATCTGTGAGAATAAACTCAGAAAACTTTTGGGTATATGAGGAAGTTTTTTGAACAAAATGTGCAGAAAGGATAAGCATTTTCTTGGACAACTCTTGGGGGTTTATGTGCCAAAATTCAGGCTCAATTTGGATTAGTGAATAAACATTGTCATTTTGAAATCGTGATAGGTCCATCGGGAGGAACCTCTATTTAGAGAATTGTCTTATTTGGTACAGAATGTACCATGCCGGTGCTATTGAAAATTGAAAGAAAGAAAATTATGAAACCTATGCCTCCACTAGGTCATCCCACTTCTTTGGACTAGAAATGAAAATTGAAGCTGTATTTTCAAGCAAACATGACGGCGGAATTCTTTCATGGCATCTTCCGCCGGAGTTTGGTATTTGGGCTAACTTGGGCCAACTGCTTCTTTTGAAGGTTTTCTTAGGAGCAAGCGATTTTGTTTGCTACTTGGTAGCAGCTTGTTGTTTTGAATTTGGTTGTTGTTGGCATAAACACTAATTTATTTTCACTCGACAGAGTAAGGATTGGAAGTTGTGAAGAATTCGGGACCTCTGTTACCTTCTTTTTCTATTCATTTTACCTTCTGCAAAAATTCTGCGGTAAGAAAATCGGGAATAAAGTTGGAGCTCCCTTTGATATATTCTATATCAAAATAAAAAATAGACAATATAGCTTTCCATCTAGCAAATATATGTTTAGAAGCAAGATTACAGACATCTTTTGTAAAACAGGTTTGCAACTTTACAGTCAATTAAGCCAATAAAAATTTAAACAATTGCTAAAATTTCTTTTTTAATTATTAGATAATTTTGTTGGGCCTTATTCCAATGCTTTGATGCAAATGCAATAATATGCTCCTTATCATTTTTTCTCTGCTTCAAAAATGCCACCATAATAAATAATACGTCATTTGTTTTGACTATTTTGAATGCGGAGAGGGATCGAAAAGAGATGGACAAGGAAGATACTTAATCTTCTACTTGATTTCTTTAATAGCATTGGTGTGAACATAGGTCCACGGAGGCGGAGGCTTTTTCAATCTATCATGGAGGAGTCTTAGCAAATTGCTAAGCCTTGGAACAAAATTTGCTACATAATTAACACACCCCAGAATCTTTGCAGCTGTGTTTTATCCCACAAATTTGATCGAAAAATTTGTCAGCAAATTGGATAGATCTTCGAATGGGGATGATAGTACCCTGTTGGATATTATGCCCAAGAAAGCGGATGTTAATTTTAAAAAGCGGATGGCCAAATATCGGGGTAGGTTCATTAAGGGTATTTTGACTTTTCACTATATAAGGCCCTAAACTACGTCGTGTTAAGCTAGGTTTTTTTAAGAAATAATCCTTCCTAAACTCTCATTCATGCATGCAAGGAATTTGATAGGTGTTCTAAGGGGGATTTTAAGCTTTTCACTTCAAATCTTCAAAATTCACTCTTGGGCTTCTAAGGAGACTTAGAATCCGATAATCCTAGTTATGTAAGGTCATCAATGGCTAGATCCTTCCACATCCATGATCCCACTCTATGATTTTATTTATAAATTATCAAAACTCATGGGATTTTGTATTTGATTATAAAATTGGATTTAATTATGGATATTTTGTGATTTTGAAATAATGTCATAATATGTAATTTTTAAAAACTTTAAAACTCCAATTTTTAAGATTTAAAAAATAATAATATTATTGATTTTGATTTTCTAAGCAATTAATCTTAATTATGCATGCCCCATGATGAATTGATTTATGATCTATTATCCCATCGATATTATTTATGAGCCCAGCATGAATTATGTTTTAAATTATGAATCCGTTATGTTACCCATTATGATTTTATGAAATTTACGCTATATGCATGATCTACAAGTATGTATGAATTTTATCAATCATGAATTATGTTTTTGGACGACCCACGGGCCTCAAGTCATGGATAGCTCTTATATGTTCAAGAATATTTATGATTATCATGATTTAACTCTCCATAATCTCATGTATGTATTATTATGAGCAGGTTCGGGGCTCGAGTTAAGTTGCGGATCTCATGAACTACGTGCCACCGTAGATATGTTGGGACCCCTTTCATGTTATTCCCTAGCACAAATGTCCCTTTTTATGGTGATATCACATTTTCATGGTTCTATCCTTGGCAAGTTACGAACACCCTCCCCGACTAGGGTTACAAGTCGGGCTTCATGTGTGCTCATATGGGGTATGTCGATTAAGAGAATCACTCACTGTTCCTCATGAATTATACAGGTTATGATTATGTATGTTGGCTCAATTTATGTTAAGTAAAGCTCTTCTATTATGATTATGACTATGTTTATGTTACGAATGTTTTAAAAACTTGAGTCATGTGATATGTCATGATGATTTACAATGAGCATCTTGTCCTACCCTCTTTTGATCATTTATGAATTTCATACATGTTTTAAATGTCCATTTTACTTACCTTGCATACTCAGTACATTTCGTACTGACCGTATAATTTCTATGTTGTATCGTCTCATGATGCGGTTCCGATTCTCAAACTCATCCTCCGTTGATAGATTGATTATCTCTTAGTGCACTTGGTGAGTCCTCCTGTTTCAAAGGCTATGTTCACCTCTATGTTATTCCTTTCGGTTTCTGGATGTTGGATTAGTTGGGGAATTGTCCCATCAATCCGCAACTGTTTAGGAGTTTATCGGACTATAAGTTGTATTCACGTAGGTATTGTATAGATGTATATTTGATTTTCCTTATGCTATATTTGTGATTACGTTCTTTATGTTAAGTCTTCCGCTCATGTGAGTGAATTAGATGTATGCTCATTCCATGGGTCGACTTGGGGTCTCTCAGGGCTCCTTGTCCCGTGTGCATGATCACACGGTGTACGTTTGGGTTCGTGGCAACGTGTGAGCCATAGGTTTATGTGTCTTAGGGAGTCGACGCGTTAAGTAGAGTCTTTTCATAGGTGTGAAACGCGCCACACTTATGAAGAAGAGGCTACTAGACGTTTATAAAATGTTCCCTTCTTCATAATCTATGTCGTGCAATGAACGTCCTTACTCTTCTAATTTGTGCTACTGCATTTTGCGGGAATCATGCCTCAAGTTGAGTAAACGCCAGGAGAAATGGTAATGGTAATGATCATAAGAGTGCCCATGATGGTGAGAATCAACCAGCTCCACCCATTCATGAGGAGCACAACGATGTTATTGTAGATGACAATCAAATCATACAAAGATAAATTAGTTTATAAAGTAAGTCAGAAATTTATTTGGCATGATTCCAATAAGATGATGCAACTCTATCAAAAGAATGAAGATGCAATATGCATAGCCCAATTAAATGAAATATTTATTAAAGGAGATAAAGCAAAATATATTTCACCAATGTTTTCTACATGCATGATCTCCAAAGAATGGTGATATCAACGAGAGCATGAGATTCGTTCGAGTGATAATATGACTGATTTTTCACCAAGTCCCTCTACCAGCTTCTACAACTTTCGAGAAGACGGTTCACAAGATTAGAATGCCAAAATTCAAGCTTTTGAATTAATTTTATCATCAAAGGGATTTAATACATGTATTTGTACTCTTTTTTATTGCAAGATTTTGTTCCACAGAGTTTTCTTGTAAAGGTTTTCAATGAGGTAGCCAAAATTAATATTATTAGATATGTGTGGTTTGTTTCCTTCACTAGAATTTTTCTACTAGATTTTTCTAGAAAGTTTATAACGAGACACATTATCTATCAAATATACATTTAAAGGTGATTATTATAATTATATGTATTGTATTATAGTGAATGTACGTCTTGTTTCTTTGGATAAGAATTAGAACTAGTTACTTTGTGACCAGAATAATTTTTCCGAATCTCATTCATTATATTTCATCCTTGAAGAGAAATAATAATCTTTCTCTATTTTCCTCTACAATATTCTTTCTCTTGCTTTATTTATACCCGGAAATTCAAGGATCAGACCGGGAACCCAGCAGAAAACTGAAAATTCCGCACTAGGTCACAAGACGGTTCGGGAGGTGGCTCGTTAGGTAGAACCACGAGTCATGAAGTGACTCGTGGTCAGGGCTGGGTATGGCAGATTTTTGGGGGACCACGGGTGGTGACAACGGGTAGTGGTCAACCACCACGATTTGTGGGGTCCCGAGAAGCTGGTGTGGACAGTGTGGACCACGAATAGTGACCACGAGTCGTGGTCACCCACCTAATTCGTGGTGTCTTTGGTGGGGTCCCTAGGTGAAATTTTGGCAGTGTGCCACAGCTGACTCAAGGCCACGAGTCGTGGTCCCTGGCGACAGAGTCGTCAGTCCCTGCATGAGGTGGCGGTCAGCAAATTCTACGATTTAAGTAAGGTGTTTTCTTAATTCCTAAATTCTTAAGGCCTATACTATGTCGTTTTAACATCAAAGAGGGTGGTTTAAGAGGGAATAGACTATCACAATTCCTCATTCATGCATGCTAAGGTTTGGGAAGGTGATAGAAGGGTGATCTAGGTGATTTCATGGTGTTCTTCCTCAATTTATTCTTGGGCAATCTAGAAAAGTTGAGAATCGGCTATCAGTGTAAGGCTATCAATGTTTCTTCCACACTCATGTCCATCCTCTATGATTCTTACAAAAATTTTATTAAAAAGTCATGGGGTTTTGAAGATGATTTTTATAAAGTCTAATTGAATTTTATGGATTTTGTGATTTTAAATCATTATAATCTGGGTTTTGATCAGTTTCCATTATTTAAACCATTTATAATTTTATCGATTTTTGATTTATATGAAATTAAGCTTAATTATGCATGCCCCATGATGAATCGATTTATGATCTACTATTTCCATTGTTGATATTTAAAATCTCAGCATGATTTATGTTTCAAAAAATAAATTTATTCAAATACCTATCATGATTTGATGATTTTCAAGTTATAATGATATATTAAAGTATGCATGAAATCTATGATTTATGGATTATGTTTTGACCGACTCTGAGGCTTCATGTCATGGCTAGATCACATGTGTTCAAGCATGTTTACGATTATCATGATCTGACTAGCCCATGAATTCAAGCATAGTATACTATGAGCACTATATATGTTTTAGGAGTAGTATCCAGACACCGAGTAGGTTCGCGGCTCAAAGTTAAGCCCCGGATCTCATGACTACGTACCACCATAGGTATGTTGGAACCCCTTTCATGTTAGTCCCTGGCCCAAATGGCCCTTTTCATGGTGATATCACACACTTTTATGGTTCTACAGCGGCAAAGTATGAACACCCTCCCGACTAGGGTTACAAGTTGGGCTTCATTGTGCTCATATGTGATATGTCGGTTAGAGAATCTCCCACTTTATTACTCATGATTTATGCATGTTATGATTATCAAATGGCCCTTTTCATGGTGATATCACACTTTTATGGTTCTACCTTTGGCAAAGTATGAACACCCTCCCGACTAGGGTTACAAGTTGGGCTTCGTGTGCTCATATGTGATATGTCGGTTAAGAGAATCTCCCACTGTTACTCATGATTTATGCATGTTATGATTATGTATGTTGGCTCAAGTCATGTTAAGCAAATTGCTTCTATTATGATTATGATTATGTTATGTTACGAATGTTTTGAAAATCTTGAGCCCTATGATATGTTATTATGATTTATGATACAAGCATGACGTCCTACTCTCATGATCATTTATAAATTTCATATATGTTTTAAATGTCCGTTTTACTTACCTTACATACTCAATACATTCCACATACTGACCGCATACTTTCTGTGTTGTACCGTTTCATGATACAAGACCCGGCTCTTAGGTTCACCCTCTTCAGTAGTGCTTTCGAGATTGTTATCAGCTTATTGGTGAGTCCTCATGTTCCGAGGGCCATATGTTCAGACTCTATGCTTTTCTTCAGTTTCGGAATTATTGGGTTAGTTGGGGAGTTGTCCCATCAACCCGTCTTTCATGATTAGAGGCTTTTCAGACTATAAGTTGTACTCAGCTGTCATGTATGGATCATGTATTGTCTTTTCTTCATTGTTATGACATGCTTACGTTTTCTTTATGTTAAGTCTTTCACTCATGTGATTGAATTAGATGTATGCTCATGCCATGGGTCGACTTGGGGTCTCCCGGGATCCTTGTCCCGTGTCTACGATTCGGGTATACGTTTGAGGTCGTGACATGCTTATTATTTTATAACAAAATATTACTTTTAATCAATTTCTAAGCTTAAAAACATGAAAATAAAAATTACAAATTAAAAATTATTACATTTTTAAAAGTATTTTAAATAGTATATACAATAAGCTAAATATGATAAAATTTAAAAATATGAACTCATTTTAATTATAAGCTTATGCCAAATGATATAGAGTGCAAAATCTCCTTTTTAACTGTGGTTTTTTTATATAAACTACAAGAGAAATAGTAAAATAACTTTATCT